>JAQQZZ010133599.1:0-13627 GCA_030265115.1 Mopalia vespertina | reverse complement strand
GTTCACCTCGCAGGTTTGAGTCCGTCTGTTCACCTCGCAGGTTTGAGTCCGTCTGTTCACCTCGCAGGTTTGAGTCCAGAGGCAGAAGGAGAAGTGGAAGATCTTTTAAGTCCCTAAGCAAACAAACAACCAAAAACATCAAGACTTTCCCATGTGTATTTTTTATTTTGTCTGCAAGATATCTTTTGATAGCTGGTTGGGCTGTGCTGATAGATTTTGGTGGAAGACCTCATAATCTTAATCAATTTCAGTCTGATTTTGATCATTTTTCACCATCTGTTCAACTTTAGACTGTAGCTGTTACCACCACATCTCCTCTTTGCTTGTGATCGCACAACAAAAAATACATTCACTTTAAAGATTTGTTAATGTACTATTTTGGTGGACTTACTTAGTTTAAGTTAGACTTTCTTTTCACTCCTAATTTCTTCTAATTAAATTCAGCTTGTTTCATTTTTAAGACATCTGCGCAAGGTAGATTATTAGAGATTGGTTTCAAGGGCTTAGGCAGAGAGGTGTCCAAATGGACACACTGAAGTGAACAATTCCCTCATTTGGACACCCTGTTTTGTGAAACTTTAACATGCAGAAGATAGGGAAACTGTTAAAAGTGGAAACCCAGTTACTGAAAAAATGAAGCAAAATGACCATTTTGGACACCCTGATTGGTTTCATCGCAGTCCTAAGACAATTTCTCCATTTGGGCTGTCCTGAAACCACATCTAGTAAAAGCTGGAATTGTTTTGAAAACATTGCACCTGTTTTATATCCATCCTCTACGCCTTGGATGTTTCCAAGACCCAGGCTTCTTTTTGATCTTAGGGATGAAAAGAAGTCAGAAACATGTTTGCTTCTTTTTCTGCAGAGATTTGGTGAGATAAGAAATGATTATGAGAACCACTCATTTGTATACACCGAAGGATAGAAGACTGAGGACAGCAGCCGCAGTTTGGTTAATTTTATTGCCTCTCGCCATATGCCTTCAGCTTCATCCATCTTTACTGCTGAAGCTAAGGCTATTTCACTGGCTCTAGGCCTAATCTCCAAGCACCATCTTGAGAAAGTCTTTATCTGCAGTAATTCGCTGTCTTGCCTTCTGGTTATCGATAGTTTTTAGGTCCCTGCAGATTCTCAATCAATATAAAAGTCTAGAAGCCACAGGAACAGGAGTTCTCTTCTGCTGGTACCCTGTCATCTGGGTATCCCTGGAAACACAGTTATGGAAAGGAAGCAAAGGCAGCCCTAAACCAGCCCATTTCTCTATCTGAAATATATTCAAGTGATCTCAAGCCCAAAATTTCTACATACATTTTTAATCTTTGGCACGGTGTATGGGACCTGGAAGTCGAGAATAAACTTCATGACATACATCCTGAAATTGGTCAAAATGTGTACTCCCATGGAATGTCTCGAAAGATCCAGGTGGTTCTTTTTGCTTTTTTGATCAAATTAAAACCAAACAAAAGTGTGAAATTTGTGAATGCGTATATGGCATCAAACATATATTGATTGACTAGGTAGACTTCGCCTCTATTAGGCAACAGTTCTATAGTCACTTCCATGAAGGACTTGTTTTGACAACTTTCTTGGTGATATTGTCATCAAGTTTCTTAAGGGGATCGGTGTGTATCATAAACTTTGATTTTTGTGAAACATTGTAAATAATTTAAATGGATTTAAATTATTTGTAATTTTATGATCCAAAATGACATATTTGATATGTTGACAGTTGTATGTGTTGTTTTCAGTTCTGTTTGTTTCTCTTAGTGATGCTAATGTGATTATTCAAGCATTTATTTGAAATTGGATTTAGATGACACATACAGAGAATGGTAGCATATCATTTAAATTACCATCTGGAAATCTCCCCTCAACCCAAAAGTTTAGTTTGCAAAAGTTGCCTAATTCATCTGTGTGCCGTTCCCGATTGTAATATCAAAGCTTAATAAATAAATAAATAAATAAATGAAATAAAACGGGTTGCTACAAGAGAAATAACCACTAAGAGAAATGTCCAGAACAATAGAAATATTGAGGAGCATACTGGCCATGGAAAACAAACAGTTCTGTTATTTTAATATTTTTGTAGATAGTTATAACTTTAAAACACCTCGGCTTAATGAAAACACTGACTGAGTTCTAGGGCAGTGTGCTATTGCGTTGTAACATTTTGTGCACACATTTATTGGATGAAGCGTGTCAGCATAAGCCTCTGACCTTTGCCTCCTTTAATGTTATGATATTATCATATGCTTTGTTTATTTTTTGTGTAGCGGACACACCACCTCCAGCATACCAGGCTCATGACGATAACCCCAGTAATATGAGTATAGGTCCGGGCAGTGGTGGAGGTGCTACTCATCATCAGGCTATGGACACTAACATGGCATCACCTACAGGTTAGTCTCTTTACCTTACACCATTTTACAGGTTGGATACAAGTCATTTGTTATTGGCCCTAACTAAAATGTAATGTAATAGTTAAGTTTAACAATAATTCACCACTGTTTAAACAAACTTATATTTAGACTAAAACTGTAAGTTCTAACTTTGGTGAACGCTGTGGGCCTTTTCAGTGTGACTTCTGTCAAGCTGTGTGTGTATAACATTTATATTATCTTTGTGGGCAACCTCCTTTGTACATACATACATGTATATTGTACATATTTATATAATAAGTTTGTATATTTAAATATGGCTTTTTTGTGAGTGCTTACTTTTTAAAATAAATGTATTATTTTATTTGGTTGCTTGAGTGTTGAAGTTGTACAGACCTGATTTGTGTTTTCAGAATGTGCTATTCCTCTACGTAAAACAGTCAGTGAGTATGCCTGTGTATGTTCTAGATGGTGGTTGTCTCTGTATAAATCAATCCCAGACCTTATATACTGGGTGCTCTACAAACCTCGTTAGTTTCATGTATACATGATTTTTATTAATAGGCAGCGCTACCTATTACAGTCTCAACCCCCACCTACTTAAGCGAAAGAAGACAAAAATTTTCATACACAAATGAATTCTGCCGTTGTGGTTCTTTTTACGATCATAAACCAGTAACTACCACAGGCCTGTGCTGTTGGGGATAACTGACCGAACGGGGTCTCCCCATGGTTAAGCAAACTTATTTTAGGAGGACCAATTTAAAGGTTACCCAAATTATTTGCATTGTTAGTCTAAATTAGCATTTTGCTACTAATTTTGTCAATTCGATCATCTCTGAAGTTTGTATTATAAGCAATTTTGCTTTATTTTTCATAAATGCACATTTATGTATTCAAAAAAAAAAGCAAAGCAGAGGCAAAATGAAAATGCTTCGTTACCTACTTAAATTTTAGAGGACCGATTTTAAGGTTATATGCCGGAAAAGATTACAGCACAGGCCTGAACCATCAGACTTAACTGTCTAAATTTGTCCACTGACAAAAGGACAGAAGATTGAAGAATGATTCGTCTAACTGAAAGTCTGGCACTACTAAAACATGGATGTTAAAACGTGAAGCTTCCTCATGTGCCTTTGTTGTAAAGCTGTGGCCCCTGTAGAAGACATTTGTTCACTGCTTGCGTTGTACCTCTCAAACATGGGCTGTAAATAAAGTGTTTGCATGTAGTGTGAACATTGACTTTTACAGGATTCATGCCGTACTGGAAACTCAAGGGAATTGATAATAAATTTTCCAGGCCTGAGCATTTACATGTAGGTCATGTCATGGAAAGGAAATAAGAAGTGAACCAGGTGTGCATTATTATGTCTTTTAAGTTTTTCTTGAAAGACATACATGTACATGTATACTTAAAATGGGTCTGACTATTATTCTTCTTCTTCTTCTCCCTGAATTTCTTGTAAACTAAATCAGATATAAATGAAATCCTAATATGATTGATCAGAAACTAAATAGACTTGCCACTTCTGTAATTTTATATTTTGACGTCATTTTACAGCCATTTTGATTTTCTCTCATTTCATATTGTTAAATGCAGATTTACTTCATAAGAACAAACCCATAACTGAGTTCAATAGATGTTACATCATTTCCGATCAAAGTAAACAAAAGTGATGTTTTCAACAGTCATCTGGTAGAAAACGGCTTTTCGTAAAATACTGAAATTTATGTAGATCAAAGTCCTGTTTGTGTAGTTTAATGCACAGTGAAAAAATTCACTTTCCAATTTTAATTAGAAAACTTATAATGGATTAAATTCGAAAAAGTTTAAGTTGCTAATTTAATAATATTTTAATGACATGGCATTATTTATCTTCACAAATCTCAAGGATTAATCTAGTCTTATGCCTTAACATTTGATGATAACATTTGATGTCATATGTAAATTATAACATTTTTATAGGGCACTGAAATAGAGGAGCAGATCGGAAAAAATATATATAAACGTCTTAAAGTAAAGAACCTTTTATGATACAGATTTGTAATTAGTTAAGTACTGTAGTTTACTTTTATGAAAACAATTCAAGTTTGAAAAAAAATGTGACATTTGGATAAATAGATTAAAAGTTGTAAACTCACATCACAACAGTATTCTGCACAATGTAAAACGCATATCACAACATTATTCAACCAGCTAAGACCTAGGATAGGATTGCAGTTCATCAACTTCCTCAAAACAATATGGCCGCCATTGCATCATTTTCAATATTCACGCCTATGTGTTGTAAACATGATCAATTTGAGAACAAATTCACTCAATAACTTGAAACTTTTATGGTAACTTGTGTGTCAACTACAAGCATAAAGATTTTGTTGAGTAAAATAATGCGACACTTATCTTTCCAGAACTTTTTGCGGTTATTTCCAAAGTTAAAATAAGCAAAATCTGTATGCTTGAAGTGGACACATGATCAATTTTGCTTCAAATTGCTGTGTTTTAAATCACCCTTAAAAAATTTACTACATGGGAAACTTTTTGATTTTTTAAAATATAAACATGTTAGACGTTGAACTATATTGTTTTTTTCTATCCAGAATGACCATTATTTAAACTAAGATTAATTTGCCCATCCCTCAGTCCGTAAATCTTTTTTTTGCCGTTAATACTATAGCTTAAAAACACAATAACAATTTGTAATGATAATGCAATGTGATGAGATGGTGAAATTTTACATGTTTACACTGAATAAGAAAGGTTCCCCTATAGCATTTTCCCCTAAAGCCAAAAATAAAATTCCCCTTTCAAAAGTAACAACTCCCCTTCTATAAACAAATTCTCCAAAGTTATTTATAAATTCTCTTTTCTTTAAATCTATATCACTTAAAATGCTATGAAAAAAGTTATTAATTTCCTATGTGTGTTCGAGAAGTGTGTCATTTCAATGTTGAAGAGTTAATTCACACTAGATATTAAGGGAGATCACTTGATTATATTCACAGTTCTAAGGGAGGCTACTCTGTACATGAACAAGAAGTATTGGTTTTGAATATAGCGATTTTCATTCATATAAGTCATTTTTCAAGAATCTTTCTTTGCCAAAACCTGAACGATGACTAACGTAAATTTTCTGTCAGTAAAATCTAAAAAAACTTTTGTAAGCTTTTGTATGATCATCATTTAGAACGATAAGCAAAATATGTACTGTAACCGGTAGAATCTTGTCCCGATACAGAATTCTGACTTCTACAATGGTTGATATAGTAAACTCCGATTTTACGCATTATTTAATGTTTTAGAGAGTGATAATTCCAAATTTGTATATTCACTATTTTGGTGTTTTTTTTAGCAGAACAAAAATTTGTGCCTTTTGAAATAAATCGCATGTTAAATCTGGGAATAAAAACCTTTCTCAAATGTCACTGCATGTTTAGCAAATCGTTTGTCCAGCTTTTGCCCTGGCTTCAAATTTATATTATCTTTTGAGTCAAGTCCAATGTTGTGAGATTGAAGCCCTGATAAAGTTATGTAATTATTTATTATTTAAAGGATATAATTTTGGTCCTATTTTTTGTTTTTGTTTCGAAGTAAATATTCAATTTAATACACTGTAAGCATTTTGTTTACCTATGGTTTTGGTTGTCATGGTAATTACTCTCTCTAAAAGTCAGTGCATGTAAGCATATTGATTTGTTGTAATCTAAGTTTTTATAATTGAAGTTAAATAAAATCTGAACATAATTATGACCAGTTACATTTATTGTTTATACTGAACAGGTTTCTCTATGTTCTCCCTTGAATAAATGCTAAATTTAATGGGTGTTTTTGTGTGATACTCTCTTATTTGCAGGATATTTGAAAAAACTTGATCAAGTAGAATCTCTTTCACTAGATTTACAAATTTTTGACTGACTATATACAATAGTTCCTAAGGAACCCTATTGAAATATAGCTTTGGAGTTATCTCCTATTTCCTAGTCATATGGTAGGACGTTCAATCAAACAAACCCACATGTATATCAATGTAATACATGTTAACCTAATTAATGTTAAGTGACGAAATTAAGGTATACTCTTTGTCTGTTAGAACTGTTGCCATATATTATATATTAAAATGTTCCATGAGTTACTTCCTTTTTTTGTAAAGCTAATTCATTTTAAACCATAATAATACGGTACACTTGTTGTGAAATAGAAATATTCAATATGATGGAAATTATTTTCTGTACAATTCCCTCCATAATTACCCTTCCAAACTTCAGAATAAATGATAAAGCTGAAGTGTTAAAAAGGTATATGTACAAATGAATAGAAGCTTGCTATGGGTGTTACTTTCAGTTTAAACATTATTTGATTATGACTTATGGTAAAACAGTGATTAATTGACTCTTTGAACTTTATATGTTTAATGTACATGCTGGTTTTTATCTTGAGTCCGCCATATTTTAGTTGAAATATGGCTGAATGTGGCACAAAACACCAATCTATAATCTTACATTGAATATAACAAAGCTTGACTTAACCCTATGTACTGAACCTGTGTCTTTTTCAGATGTACAACCAATCACCTACCAGGAGCCCCAGTACTGGTGTTCTATTGTGTATTACGAGCTGAACAGTCGAGTAGGACAGGCCTTTAACGCTTCTCATACCAGCATTGTAGTCGACGGATTCACAGACCCATCCAATAATGCAGATAGATTCTGTCTTGGTTTACTCTCAAATGTCAATAGAAACTCCACCATTGAAAGTACACGGCGACATATTGGAAAAGGTGAGTAATAATTAATCGTTTTCTTTGGTAATCCTGTGTGCCCAAAATGTTCAATATTGGGAGATTGTGTTGTACCGTTTTATTGTCCCTGGCTACTATAGTAAGGGGTGGGGACTTATCACAAATGTTCTCAACACTATTACTTGAAAGCAAATTCTCAGATTAACTTCAAACTTGGAATATAGCTTCATCCTATTAAGTCAAAGGAGAGGATTGTCGTTCACCAAATTCTGTAACAACAATAAGGCAATAATTTTATCATATTCACAGCTGTATGTGTTGTCAACACAATTTCTGCGACAAATTATTATTACCAATATCTTGGAAAACACCATGAGAGTCAAGACTCTGTTCTCAAAACTAAGTGATTTTTAAAAAAAAAATATTTTAGCTACTCAGCTTGTTTTTTTATTTGTTATGTTTTTTCGTAAACACAGAACAATTCAATTTTTTTATTTTTTATTTGTATTAACTGTTGACTGAAGTTAACTATCTAAGTGATTTGTTTTGATGTCTTGGGTTGATGTTTCTTTTTGTGTCATTGTTTCTTGTTGTGTCATTGATGCATGAAACTCTCCCACAAGAAACAAGGACTCAACATGTTGGCAAGGGAGGTAACTTAACCTTTAAAAGGCAACATCCATTGTCATACAATTTGTCCATAAGTTTTGAATGGCATTTAGAGGTGGGGTAACATCAACTTTTAATTTCTTGATATCCTCTTCTTGTTTTATGATCTCACAAAACAAGAAGTGTTTATCCAGAAATTAAGAGTTTATAACATTTGCCTGTCCATCACAAATGTTTGGAACACATTGGCTTTTAAACAAATTCTCTGATTAACTTCAAACTTGGAATGTAGCTTTCTCTTGTTAAAACCACAGGTGGGATTACACAAACTAATGAGAGTAGTGGCATTCTTAGAGATTATTGGTAAATTATTCCAATGACCCCCTCCCATTTGATCGAAACCATTTTTCGTTTATGTTGAATTAAAAGAAGGAAGATGTCAAAAAGCAGTTGAACTATTGTAAGCATGTGTAAATTTTTGTTTTGAATTGATAATGTATTTAAATATGTTGGAGCCAGTGAATGTAAATCTTGAAAGCTTTTAATTTTACTTGTTTCTGCAGAGAAGATTTTTTCATTGAAACTTTGTCAAATTGTTTATAAATTCTGAATACTAAATGACTGATAACTTGACGTTTCACATTTACTGAGTGTGGCATTAAACACTAATCAATGAATCAATCCTGTTTCAGGTGTGCACTTGTACTATGTAGGAGGGGAGGTGTATGCTGAATGTCTCAGCGACACAAGTATATTTGTTCAGAGCAGAAACTGCAACTATCATCATGGTTTTCATCCCACCACTGTCTGCAAGATTCCCCCGGGATGCAGCTTAAAGATCTTTAATAACCAAGAGTTTGCCGCTCTCTTGAGTCAGTCTGTAAACCATGGCTTTGAGGCTGTGTATGAGCTGACAAAAATGTGCACAATTCGAATGAGTTTTGTGAAAGGCTGGGGAGCAGAATATCATCGACAAGACGTAACGAGCACACCTTGTTGGATTGAGATCCACCTGAATGGACCGTTACAATGGTTAGACAAAGTACTCACTCAGATGGGCTCCCCTCATAATCCAATATCATCAGTGTCTTGAAGACCTCCATACAAACACCCACACAAATACAGTATGATACATCCTAATCTAGGTGTCACAACACATGACCAATGTGACCTAGCCTCGAATGACATTGCAATCTTTTATCTAGATCCTGGCCCTCTAGGTTTACCTGAAGCCTAGCATCTCTATTTTCATCAATTTTACAGGAAACATTTTTATGCATTCCACGAATTAACGTAAAGTAGCGTAATGTGAAAGTCTGTTTTAAAGGAGACCTGGCAGTACTAGACATCTACCGAGCATTACTGGTTTGTGTCATTATGTGTTGACTACACAAAGGACTGATGTCACTGGACATGCAAACATGGCATTTAATTTATCTGGCTGCAATCCGGTTTACTGCAGTGAGTTTCAACTGACTCGGGTAACAATGCAGCTCACCTTCTCATACTATTTAACCTAAATACCAACTGTTTTCATCTTGTATAATGTTTGTCTTTTCTTTTTCCTTGTGCAGTCAATGTGTACTTATTATACTTGCATTTAGTAAATCATCCCTGAGGAAATCAAATAAATTCATCGACTCGCCTGGAAAATGCGCTACATTTAAAAATAGAATAAACTAGCTATGTGTATATAACAGTAATTACCAAAGTTATGAATTTCCTTGTGTGCACTGAAAACAAATATATGCTACATTACACTACAAATAACAGTTTAATTTTGGACTTAAAGTCAATATTTTGTTTTTTTCATCTGTGGTGCTCTTGTTCCTGCTATATGTTGACCTTGACCAAAGAGTTACTGCCCCTGGACAAGGGATGTCTGGTTATAACCGTTACTCTCCATCAACTAAATGCTCTGCACTGTACAGTTCTCCATATATTTCTTTTCTTTTCATATATAGAGTTAGAAATCTAACAATAAATTGTTATCATATGTTTTCTTAGTTAGAAAACGAAAGCTAGCTATCCTCAACGAAGAAAACGAAAGCTAGCTATCCCCAAAAAAGGAAATTTTAAAGTTGTGCCAGAGGTAAACAACTTAAAAGTAACGTGCCCTCATTATATAGCTGGAAATCTGTTAATGCTGCATCTATCATTTATTACTTAACATAAATCTCCCTTCTGTCTAAAATTCGAGAGAAACATTAAACATTTGTTTGAAAGCAACCATAATAAAACTTTTATTATGGGTATCCCTATTAATAAGTCTGATTTCATCAGAGAAGATGAAGCTGGAGTCCGATTTCTAGCGCTAATGCTTGTCTTGGACAGGACATGTAAAAGTGCCTTCTGTTCTCTACATTAACGAACAGAAAACTGAATAATCCTTCAATTCCATCTTTTCATAAATACTGTGTTTAATGTGACTATAAGACCAGTTGAGGGCCTGTATTGACTTCCACAGTGATTGATCTACAGAAGAATCATTTGACCACTGATGTTCAAAGGTTTTAGCTTTTAAGACCTCTCCCCTGATTTTAGTCATTTTGTTTTATTATTATTTTTTTTTTTTTAAAGAAAACATTTATGTATTTTTCATTGGGAAAAGAAATTGCTGCCCAAACCTTCAGACTTATTTTCTTCTGATTGAAACATTTACAATCTATTATTGAACTTGATCACCATTCACTTATAAAGAATCCTTTGTTTATACATGATCTGTACCATTTGTGTGTTTGTAGTGAAACAAACAGACCTTGTAGATTTCAGAGCATTTTGCTAAGAAGAGTTTTTAGGGGAGGTAACTGTGATTGTGAGAACGTCAATTAAAGACATTTGCTTAACTCTCTTCTCATCCATTCTATTTTATCTATACTTGTGCTTTCATCCAGATTACATACATTTGATTTACACCAATCATATTTTAAGAAACATTTATTCTTTTGCAAAGAAAAATCTTTTAACTTGTAATTGTGTGTATGTTTGTTTGGTTATTTTGTTACATTTGTTTATATTTTCACAGCATCTGGCTTTATGCATATGTAATTATATTTAGTGTTCTCTCTATAAAGATATTTTATATAAATTTTATAATACAAGTTGTTTGTGTGTGAGTTGTGTAAACTGTACATATGTTCCAGTGAAAGTTTCAGAAAGTAGCATTTGTGCCAATGTAAAACATAGATTAATTTCTCTGACACTTGGTGTATTGTTAATCAAACTGCACTGTTGGTAATGCAAATAATTGTGTGTGATTTAATTCAATTATATTAAAGTAGTTGGCATCATTTTACTTGTACCTGTTCAAATGTTGCAATAACAGTTATTAACCTATACAGGTATATGTATCAGGTATGTATAGTTACTTCTACTGCATACCTGGTCTGTGTAATAGGTAACCTGATTTGTGAGAACAAATATGAGGTTTTTAGCTGGTGGGTTTCTTTGTTTCACTTGGGTGTCTTTAATATAGACATTTCCTTAAGGCAGCATTATGGTAACCTAGACGACCCTAACATGAACACATATACTCACCTTCATGTATGGTACCCTTTCAACAAATATAATGGTTACTTTGTTGTATTGACATGTGTTGTATGAAGCAATATAGGATTGTCATGACTACTCAAAAGTTTATCTATAGGTCCATTTATCTAACTGCAAAAGATAGGGCAGATTTTGAGAACAGGTCCATTGTTTCTTTACTGTGGCACATTGAATGAAATGAACAAGAATCTGTCACAGGTAACAACCATAAATTAAGTAGATACCAGTCCGGTTTCCATGATGATGATGGTGCTGATATAAGTTAGTAGTTAAAATGCAAATCCTGAACTGAGAAAAAGCTAATTTAATTTAAAATTATCTAGACATGGACACAATATGTTGTGATTTATAGAATTCATATAAGAACACTTATAAATTTTTTGAACAGGAGGTGGTTGGGAGGAAGCTTCCTGTGGCATTAGGAAGCTGATTTGTTGTCTCTGTTTGCATCACTTGATTCATGTCCTCTGTCTTTTCTCTGTTTGCCAACAGTAGCGTTGAAAGTGTTTTCCTCCACCCATTAGGTTGGCACACAGTCATGAGTGAAATAAGATAAAGTTGGCCGTTAAACCCCAAGGAATCAAACACCCCTGTTGAACAAATAAATGTTTCACTTGTTTACTCAAACAAATAAAATGTCTTTATCGTTGTCTGTTGAACAAATAAATATGTCTTTGTTGTAAACTGCATAATACAGCGGCCATCTCTCTTGTGATGGCTGTCTTTATGCAAACATAATGCTGTCTAAGGCTGCCAATAATTGTCTAGATTTACAAAACAACAGACGAAATGGTTGCACCAAATGACATATGAATGTAGGATTTAGTATGTATTATTGAAGGATGGGTAGTTGTAACAGCAATCAAAATTGTGCCATAATAACATACAATGAATACAGTATATTTTCTTGAAAGCATAGAGATTGAACGATTGGTGCGATTTTGTAACAAGTGCTGTACAGTTTTGGTAAACTGAATGTTGTCGATGTATATTGTGTTTCAGTGCTTCCTATACACGTGTCCGTATAACCAATCGTATGGATTCCTAGTTTGTCTTGCCAATATATTTTGAATGAATTTCTTTGGTTATGGAATAAGCCATGGTATGTTATGATCTGCAAAGACCAGGCATACTCCTGAAATAACCCTGTGTTTCAATGATTATTATAGTAAATCTGTGTTAGGATTGTTTTTATTGATCTGAATACCAAATGACATGTAATTACAATCACACATCTAATATGTGTACTACGGATCTAAATTAACAACATTCGATTAAATCAGTGGGAACCCCTGCCTTAAACCAGCGATACAAAACAACGTAAGGACCCCCCGTGACGACATACCTTTATTTCTGTCCATGAACTAATTCGTAATAATGGACATGGAAGCACTCCAGAATTTTCTCACAATTTAAAAATCTAATTTGATAATAGATTGTAAAATATGAACTTATGCCAAAGGCTGACTGTAAACTTTTGTTACCAAGGGAACCACAAAGAATTTATTAATTGGAAGTGTTTGGGCATTGTGTGTATGTCATTAGTTAGATCAAACGCATTTCATCTTTTTGTATTGTCAGATTTGGTTAATAAAATGTTCAAATATCCGGTATATTGTTTTTAACTTGCATTAAGCTGGTACTTATGTAATGTTTATAGAAGTTCCAAAGTCTACTAATCCGCCATGAATTTCCACAGTAAAAACGTGTCTTATGTTTATTGAATCCTCCTTTCGAATCTATAGAAAATGCTGTAGTATTTCAGTGCAGTTATCTGAAACAAGTGCTAACAGAGCTGCATGCATTCTAAAATAAAATCAATTCTACTTCCTATGTCGAGACATTGAGTTGTCTTAGTCTCGTCCACTATAGAACTCTGGCGAGAATACGATTGAGCTGCATGTGGCCTGGTGCACTATGACCTCGGTCGGGGCATCGTGCGCGAAATACATCTCTGAGTGTATACATCCTGTATTTTGTCTTTGCAGTGACCTACGGTTGTTATCGTGCTGTCCCACATGTAACAAATTCAATAGAGCCTAATATTAAGTTAAAGCTATTAAGATATTGTCCGTCCGTCCGTTACAAATGTTTATGAATACGCAAACTTAAAAACAAATTCACCAATAAACTTCAATCTTGATATGTATCTTCCTCCTGTTTTCGGATGGCAGTTGAGTCATTTTACAATATTCATGTCTGTACGGGTTATGAGCACAAATTAGAAAACAAAATTTGGAATTTTCGACCTAAACTTATTATTCTTATTGCATATTTACAAAGACAACCATTTGTATTGCACTTGCAATCGAATTAGCATAGCCGTTAATTAGTTAATTTAAAAAGCGGAACTGA
>JAQQZZ010133578.1:0-13628 GCA_030265115.1 Mopalia vespertina | reverse complement strand
GATACGGTTCAAAATATGAATGTGTTATCCCAAAATAACGAAAATACTAAGAATTTGTTTGCCAAAATACATACAAAATTTTAAAAAATTTCGTTTTGATACATGTAAGTATATGCACCGGTACGTATGAGGTCTTACATATTCCAGTGCAAGCCTCATACCTTCCACTATTGTTTATCGTCAGTTTTATCCACTTTTTTCTTCGCCTTGAAGCTTCGGAGTGGCAAGGGAGGTAATTTAATCATTGAAATGCGGATCTGTGACATCACAACATTTGTGAAAGCGGCGCTTTTAGTTTGAAATTGTGGTTTTAGGGCCGCTTTCCTGGTATCGATTTCGGGGCCCGTCAATCACTTATTTCATTTTATATAAAAAAAATTGTTAACAAGCGTTTGTTTTTAGTTACGTTTTCATTACCATATTAAATTCAAAGAAAAAAAACTGTCATAAAAATAAGTTAATAATAATCACAATATATCAAGTAAATATCTCATTAGAATATAGTATATCATTAAAACTTAAATACAAATATAATCCAATTTACAGTATATAAACATGTTATTTACAGTTGAACTTTAACGAGTGTGTTTCTATGTTTAATTTTATTTTAATTGTCTTTTGGCATTTTATAGTTAATATTTATTTAGATTCCTTGTCTCATCCCCGGCCTTTGCACACTGAGCTGTCCGGAAAAAGCTGTTGATTATCTGTTGATAGAGAAAGGGTCATTATGTTTGCTTGTTATTCTCTATCCTAAAACAATTGTAGTTACATAGAATCTGGATCGGAACCAGTAGAAATCTATGCCTGTAACTGTGCTCTTAGTGAGCATATGGTGCAGCCTCTAGGTGTTCAGACTGTAGATACGTTTGGTGTTTCATTTTAAATTTTTTAATTTTAAATAATAGTATTAACAGTAGCAACAATAATAACAATGAGCATGATCATAGTAATAATAATAATAATAATAAATACAACAGTAATAATAATAATTATAATAATAACACTTCTAAAAAAAATAAAAAAATAAAAAAGGATCCTTCTTTCTTACTGTAGTTTTGCCATGTACGGTTTTTATGGCGCGTTACTTATAGAAAATGTACATAAAGAGAGAGAAGGGTACGGTGGCCCAAATACGACTTTTCGCGTTTTTTACTTTTATACTTATTTTTTTTACTTATCACCTGGGTGGAAATATTATCACCTGGGTGAAAAGTATTATCACCTGGGTGAAAAGTATTATCACTTGGGTGGAAATATTATCACCTGGGTGAAAAGTATTTTCACCTGGGTGAAAATATTATCACCTGGGTGAAAAGTATTATCACCTGGGTGAAAAGTATTATCACCTGGGTGGAAATATTATCACCTAGGTGAAAAGTATTATCACCTGGGTGAAAATATTATCACCTGGGTGGAAATATTATCACCTGGGTGAAAAGTATTATCACCTGGGTGGAAATAGGCAAGAGTGATATTTGTTGTAATACAATGGCTCGAGTTCAATAATTATTTACTTATAGTACGCTTTTCTTCTCTCTCTTTTTAAATTTTTCGGTTATCTGTGTTATTTACGGTACAAATTCCAACCCTTATTTCTAAAGTAATATCACCATGAAGTCATATTTAACATGCCATTAAAAATGCTTTGTTATCTCTATATGACCTGTTTACTGTGTGGTAGCTGGTGTAATACGATACAATTATCACCGGAAGCTTGTCTACCGAAAATCAACCGGACTTTTCTTACTTTAATACGGTGGAAACCCGAGAGGAAACCTCGTAAAAACATTGCTTCAAATTATAGATAATTGACATTCGAATTGCAAAGCTTGACGGAACAATTTAACATGTATACACTGGCTAATCAACTGTATGCCTAGAACCTTACTGTAACTAAACACAACACGAAAAAGAGCATTGTTGGGAATGGGAATCCTCAATATGCACATAATGTCCAGGTATGCTAACAGATGTGTACCAAAAGCCTGCAAATTACAAGAATCCCTTGGAGGTAGTGATAAACTCCATCAAATAATCAACAAGTTTATTTTTTTCGTCTTTTGTCATTTCATTTATTCTATAGATGTTTACAGTTATTGTAGCATCATATTTTTGTATAAGATTTTGAAAATTTGTTAAAAGTTTAAGTCTAATATTGACATAAAAAAACACAATTGAAGAAATAATGCTCAACAGATTCATATTTATTCCCGCAGCGACAAGCTTGATTGTCACTTACACAATTGAAAAACAAGTGTTCATTCAATGAACTGCAAACTGTCCGTAGCCTGCTCCAGATTATAGGTGGATTTGAACCCGTGAACGGTAAATCGAAGCAGGAATAGTAAGCAGTTACGCTAACCACTAAGCAACGCCGCGGGTTCTTCGATTTGTGACACTGACAAATATTTACGCCCGTATTACAAAGCTGGCACAACTGCGACAAGACGCAAACTTCGGTCGTCAGTCTACGCCAAGACAGAGCAGGCGTAAGTTCTGATCTTTGAAGTAAATATTACCAACTTACGACAGCGGAATTATAAAGATTGAAAGGTAGGTGGGGATGGGATGATGGGTTAGTGTGTTTTATTGTTTAATATATTCTCCGTATAAGAATTTACCCTTGAAGAGGTTAAATCGAATCGTTTTCACCTTATATAATCAAACATTTGTCCCTTCTGTCGATATTTTACCGCCATGATGTTGTTCATTCTTGTTTTAAGTTATCCTCTTTTATAGTGATTGCAGAAGATGCATTGTGTGAAATTCACGGTTTTACATCTTAATTTACTCTTTAACCTCCTTGTGTATGTTAAATTTCAAACTAATTGCATGCACAATTTTTCACGACCCTCAGACCAATTTTCCCCATATTCTTTTCACAATCATTTCTAATCGAAGAGATAAAAATCGCTGTCTGCTATACTTCATTTTGCTCCGATCACATCTCTTGACATTTTATTGGGGTTTAACGCCATACTTAAGGTTATTTCACTCTTATGACAGCGTGTCAGCCCAATGGATGAATGAAACCACCCTTGACAGCACCGGCAACAAACAGAGACAAGACAGGACAAAAACAGAAGAATGACAGGCAGCAAAACCAATCATCAATCGTTTAATGACAATCTTATTACTTTTCACCATAATACATGAAAGATATAATTGCAATTTTTGTGAGGTCTATTATTAGTTTCATAGAGGATATTACAAAATGAATTTTGAGAACAATAAAAATTGCTTGAGTGAGTGATAAATATTCACGAGAGCAATATTATGGTATTCAAAATTCACTGTGTAATATCCTCTATTTATTATTTATATGTCGGTGGAATACCAGGATTTCCCCCCGCATACATGTGAAGGAAATTCCGGTATTTCACCGACATATAAATTATAAATAGAGGATATTACACAGTGAATTTTGAATACCATAAATATTGCTTAAATACCTGAACATCGTTCCAACATCAAATCCGATGCTGCTTTGTTTGTTTGTTTGTTTGCTTGGTTGCTTGATTGGGATATAAAGCCATACCTCTGGCTTTTTCACTAATATGACAGTGTCAGTCCAATGGTGTAAAGAAATCACGGCTAACGCCAAGACACCTAGACAAGAAATGACGCATTACAAGGACTTAACAAACAGATCGGCTATAAGTTGCTCCTTAGCTCCGAAGGTAACAGGAAGCTCCCTATGAGCAGCCCGCCCATTCTAGCAGCAAAGGAAAGCTCTGTTTGATTGGCCTGTTCGGTTTGAGTTTGAGTTTTGTTTTCTATTTTCACGTTGACAACCGAAACTTGACAGATGATAAACTTTGTGACATCGTCTGAATCTCATCTGGAGAGACATAAGATTGAATGCTTGTAATCTGCAGATATCTATTCTGGACAGAAGGTGGAGGCCTACCGTGTGTGAAGCGAGTCAGTTTGAGTGGGGAATCCCCTAACGTCATTGCAATCGGTGGGATTTTCACTCCAGATGGGATGACAATAGATATCAAATCAGAAAGGGTCTACTGGATTGACTCTGCCAAAGAAACCGTTGAACAATGTCAATACGACGGCCGAAGAAGACGGATTCTACGAAAAATCAATGATGCTTTCTTTTATGGAATATACTTTTATCAGGTATTTTATTAGATTTTAACCACAAATTAAATGGATTGCCCTAACAGAAAAATCCTATAGGATCCTATAGGTTAATTATTTTGTCAAAAATCCAAGGATCCTATAGGATTTTTCTGTAAGGGTGAGGGTAATAAGTTGTCATAACATCCACCTTCATCTTCCCCGCCAAGTGCGGCAACGCTTTTTTATCCTCCTTCAGAAGTGAATGGTCAGTGTAAATCACTCGCTCGTTTGAACGAAACCTGTTCTGTTATTGATGTTACTTCTGTTGTTGTTGTTTCTGTTGTTGTTGTTGCTGTTACTGTTGTTGTCGTTGTTCATGTAGTTGCTGTTGTTGTTTCTGTTGTTGTTGTCGGTGTTGTTGTTGTTGTTGTTTTTGCTGTTACTGCTGTTGTCGTTGTTCATGTTGTTTCTGTTGTTGTCGTTGTTCATGTTGTTGTTGTTTCTGTTGTTGTTGTTGCTGTTGCTGTTACTATTGTTGTCGTTGTTCATGTTGTTGTTGTTTCTGTTGTTGTTGTTGCTGTTACTATTGTTGTCGTTGTTGCTGCTGTTGTATTACATTTCCACAAAAAGGTAGCGTGGAAAGAGACTTGCTACTCAACTGACGTCAATTGGTTTTTAATTTAACAGAGAAAAAAATAAGTACACTAAAGAGGCTATTCGATGGAATGCTTTTAGTGAGAGATCAATAAATAAAAAAACAACTTAGTGCCCGGTCAGGACTGTCAACACCATTGAGTCAAAGTCTCAAAGAAAGAGAGAATCTTATTTAGAATGCTTCTCGCATCTACGAAAATCCACGACAATTCGCACGGTTCACTAATATCGGAAGTAATGTGAGCATTTTAAAGATGTGAGATATACTTAACACGGGTAGATTTACGTTGAAATTTGATTCAACGGTCGATGCTGATACCCGTTGTACAATCTGTTTCTATGACAATCACAGCCCGCCTATTTATATGTACAATGTTATAGTTGAAAAAAGGAATAGCGTTGTATTTAGTTGTGATTAAAGCAAATAACCGGTTTGGATTGTGGTATTATTTTAAATGCATCCTGAAAGTGATTTTGTGCAAGCTATCCGGTGATTAACACGTATTTTTCCTTCCATTCACCTCCGAAGTATCAGTACGGACACGACAAGAGTAGAGTTGTCCTAACATGTGCTTCCCCCTTGCAAATCTGACCAGTAATTCAGTCAGTCAGTCAGTCATGTAAGATATGACGTCAATTGTAATGCCTGATGTAGGGTTAGGTTTGAGGTTAGTTTAGTGTTCGGTTAAGCGTTAGGTTTAGGGTCAGGGTTTAGTATTAGCCCTTACCCAGAACTAAGATTTCAAGTTATGTATTTCATGACTAATATGTCGCAAACCTGTGGTCGCTACAAATTTCCAACACTATTCGGCAAGACAACACAACAACAACAACAACAAATGTGATATATATAAATGCTGTGTCGGCAAATTAACATACCACTAACCTCTACAGGTGACATATACTGATCAAACGATATTTCCTATGCGCGACGAGAATGGCCAGAAAGATCACGGGACGTATATCAGAGTGGGCTGTAAAGTGATCTACGACAAGCAAAAGATGTCTCAGCATATACCATAGCAAGCAACCGACGCCTATCTGTGTAGACCGGGGGCCATATCTATTGCTGAATGGGACTCTTATCTATACTGATAGAGGACATTGTCCGTTACGGTGTGCGCCTTCATCGCCTGTACTTAAGTCTCACACTCCATCTGTTCGAACACGGGTCCTCCGTCTTTTATTGAAAGGACACTTCTCTGTAGGGCATACGGATAAGGGACAATATCTGCACGGACTGAATCCTTCCGTCTGTAACTTACCAGGCATTTATCCGTAGGATTACTGACTTGGAAACCCCCTAGGTAAACCCCCTCCGTTCTTGTTTGCTGCCAATTGGTCCCGCTATCTGTACTAATAGTGACCCCCTAACAGTTAATGAATTAGCTTTTCATACGCTTCATGGTTTCCTCTGTCTGTTGCTGATATCCGTCCTATGGATGAAGAGACCTATTAACTGCACTGATCGGACACTCTGTGTATGAAGGGGTGCGGTCTTTGTTCATTGGGGTCACAGTCTATAAATTAATGGGCCTACATCTATCATCCGATGAAGGCAATTGTTATGACTGAGTATTTCATATCGGTGGCACCGTCCATACTGATTGAGACCCCAATCTGTACTGATTTATTCCTATAAGGATGTTGTAGCAGTATACTCATTTTGACGCATGTGTGCTACTGTTTGGATCCTTCACTACCTGCCTAATACGCCTGACAAATCACAACATGCCTGCTCGAGATGATCAACTTTCATTCTTTAATATCTCATTCAAGGGCTATATCTTCGTGTCGGACGCTGAAGACAAAGAGATAACTGTTATCCAAGAAGGTAGTGGTTTTACCAGGAAATTCATCCCCAGTGGCGATAGAGGTATACCAGCTGGGGTTACTGTTTATGGACCCGAAACACAACCTGATATTCCCAGTAAGTATTGCCGGGTCTATTTTTCACGGTTAAAAACAAGTATAACTTTTAAATTATCTAAACAAAAACAATTGAAGGGGGAAGGGGGAGGGGGATATTGTTTAAAAAAAACAAAAGAGTATTATCTAAGTTAAGAGCGTACCCTGTTTCAAAACTCACATCGCTTTCTTTTCTTTCCTTTTTTTCAAAATTAATTCACAAAGATCCTTGTCTGAACACGGATTGTGATCATTTCTGTGTCGGGGGTTCTCCTTCTGCCAAATGTTTGTGCCAAGATGGTTTCCAACTTCAACCAGATCGAAAGTCATGTGAGGGTAAGTGTTATAACAGCTAACTGCAGTTTATAACGTCTTTAACGAATTTATTATCCGTTATTATCAGTTAGAAACAGCAAGAAAATGTTTGTGCCAAGATGGCTTCCAACTTCAACCAGATCGAAAGTCATGTGAGGGTAAGTGTTATAACAGCTAATTGCAGTTTTCAATGCAAATGTCGATGTCGCTGTAAGAAGGTTAAGGTTACTTAAGTTATTTTTAAAGAATAATTTTGTCATCGCCATATCAAGTATCAATGGGTCTATTTTCGGTAAACTTCACACAAATGTCTAGAACATTAATAAATCAAGTTCGTTATACCTTAAATCGTTGTTAAATACCACTTTAGGAACATCATTCCAAAATGCTTTGATAAGCTAGAATTTTAGGGCAGTAAAGCAAAATTCATGGCAATTCTAGCCATATTAAGACAAATGTGTTTCCAAGTGTAGAGATTTAAACGAAATTCATGGTAATGGGCCTCGTTCTGTCACACTTAAAGTTATTTCACTCATATGACGGTGTGCCAGTCTGATATTTGAAGGAAATCACCCTTGACTCCAATGACAAGAAAGAAAGATAATACAGTACAATTACATGACATAATAAACGGATTTGCTTCGAAATCACATCACACTAATGTGTCGCGACGTCGTAACTCGCACCACCTGCTTTCAAGTAAGTACTAGGGAGATTATTTACACTAGATGTGAAATCTTGATGATTTATTCTCACAATAATAACAAATCTTTCACCTTTGCGTGAAACGACAAACATTTTCATCAACAATGAATCATTAAAGAACGGACTTTTTTAATTGACAGGATCATCTGTTTACGCTAGTAAACTGTTAGTGACTGCTTCGCACACAAGCGTTGTCATTGGAAACGTTACAACACTCTTTACGGGATCATTTAAATGGTCAGACTTAACGAACAACGGAACCCAAATCACCGCCATTGCTGTTGACGCACAGCGGAGATTGATATACGTTGGTGATAAAGGTAAACAATCCATCGAAAGACTTCACTTAAACGGGACATCAGAGGCCATCTTAAATGCTGGCTCAATTGAAGGTAAATATGGTAGGAATGCTCCCTGTTTTACATACTTACAATTCTTTCTGAAGAATATATGGACACGTTAACGGAGACATAATTCGTGGTAAGGATAAGTACAAGAGAAAGTCATAATATCGAACCAATAAATATAGATGCTGAATTTGATCCTTGACATGAAGGATGTAGAACAAGGGAAAGGTGCACGGAGAGATATTTCGTGATAATGAGGAGTATTAGACAAAGTCATAAAATACCGTTTGAATAAATAGAGATGCGTATTTTAATGGTAACTTCAAAGCTTCCGTATTTATTAAGCTAAACGGAGGCTATAATTTAAAGTTTATTCTGTATTTTTCTGCACAGAGAATTTCTGTAACTTAACAAATTGACTAACTCCTACCCTTCTCAATATCTTCAGTTATCCCTACAATCGCATATATACAGACCAAACATAATGTTTGCAAAAGCCTTCATTTCGGCAATGCTTTTATCCGTTTTTGGTTTTCAGGTTTATGTTTTGATTGGTTAACAAATATGTTGTTTTGGTCAGACTCTTCAGCTGAAATGGTAAAGTCATACGACCTTACATCAGGTCAGATTTTTACAGTAGCATCGTCGATTGGGTCGTTCGCCGGTTCCGTCACAGTGGATCCATTCAGCAGGTTTGTCAATTCGTACATTTAATATAGATAAAAGTTGATCACTGCTATGAGTTTTGCATGTCTCAAAATGTGTAAGTTAGCGCAAAGATGATGGAAAGAATTAAGAACCTCAAAATAAATTAAGTCTGGACAGATAGACAGTATATACAGCAATTACTTACAGTGATGTACTATTTCAGTTTGTGACTATCAAGTATACAACTAGCTATTCAATGTAGATTGGACCTTTGGGATTAACCCGCACGATACCGTCCTTTCTAGGAATTCGTGTGGCGCCTCTCTGTTCACAAAACATAGTTACGGAAAAATCTAACTGCTTAAAAATTGTGTAAATCTGTGATGTGGATGAATATTGAATGGAACAAATGTTTTAATAAAGAATAAATAAATTCGAAAGTTGTTTTAAAAAGAATGACATCGATCTGCAGCTGTAAGACATTACGTAGTCCATTACGTAGTCCAAGTGTATTTATACAGGTGCAATTTGCCGAACGACAATCGAATAATTTGCTGTAACTTACCGCATATTACCACATTCTAGATGGTGTGTGTTTATGATCGATCTGTCTCTACGCAATACATTAGAGCTTAAACGACGATGACTTCAATCAAATGGTATTTCCAGTGTCTTCCGTTTTACAATAAAGCAGCTTTTATCAACCGTTCTACTCCAGTCGCTATCGCTCTAACACCATGGGTGTCTCTCTTAATCTTTTTACACATGCCAGCCTTGCGTTACCCTTAACTTTCTGAGTCTTGGCTATAAAATATCACTAGAAGGGAGGGCATACACTTCATGTTATTTTCTCCGTTTAGTGTTATTATTGCCACAAGTATGGTCACATTAAAGAAGTTTGTAGAGAAACGTTAGGATATCTCGACATCACATCACAGGGTATAATTGAGAAAATTCATGCGAAACTTTCAGCTCCAAGTAATACCGTTTTTTGTTGTATATTCTGTCAACATATACGTTTCTTTCATATTATTTGATTTCCAAAATCCTATAGGAACCTATAACATTTTTCTGTAAGGGAAGCCAGCTGACCAAAATCTCAAATTCAATAGTTGGACCTCAGTCAGAATTGTTTTGTGGAATTCGTCCCAGCTCTGTTCTAAAATATATATTCGCGAACATCACGTGACCCGCCGCGGGTTAGAATGAAATGTTGAACCGAACTGCAACTAACTGCTAATGATATCTGACTTCCACTAAATAGAGTTGGCAGATGCTCTGAAATAATTATTGCATATACTGTTGAAAAGAGCGAAATATAAATTAAATTGATAAAACAAGATATAGGCATACATGACTCATTAACTGGTGTTGGTACCTGTCATCTATATATATTATAATATGGTATCAATATTGCTGATAAATTTATGTTTTTTGTCATCTTTACAGGCAAGTATTTTGGATCAGCGGCTCTCCTGCTACGATAAAGAGCAAAAGCTTGATCACTAATGATCCAATCAAAACACTGGTTTCACAGGATATTTCTCAACCTAAAGATCTTCACTGCGACTTCAACAAACAGACGTGAGTAAGATATGCTTTAAATACAACAAATGACGTCCTCAAATGTGTCACGAATAGACCGGCTAAGATGCTTCGAACGACAATGTAACATCCGGATGTGTTTTAAACGGAATTGTTCTTATTTTGGATTCCTTGACAAATTCATTAGCTAGGGGTGTATTAGTTAATAGCGCTGGTTGTGTACGCAACACGATCTCGCCTCGGGAAGAACAATAGGGTTCAACAACAATTCATAATTCTTTTATAGACCAATTTGATTTTATAACTGTCGTGGGTTTGTAAACTATACTACGCATGAGCAGTGGGTAGCCTTTTTACAGAATATACACCTTGTGGTTAAATGCTAACACACACTGTCCGAGGTATAATTGAGTCGTAACTATGTGTTTCGGACAGTTCTGACATGAATCGGCTAGCATGTCTTCGGTGCAACCGGATGGGCCGTCGAAATGGCCCATTATTATCGCCTATATATTTCCGTCGTTTTTGTCGGTTCTGTCTTATTGTTTCGCCAAACAAGTTGGCTGGAGAACGAATTGTCACACAATTAGGTAATTTCAGATTTCACGAAGCATTTCAATGCAAAGGATATTATTGGAGATAAACAAAAAAAAGCATTGCTAAGTAGTCCCTCACTCACATCTGTAATAATGTAACCCGCGTAGTCCGCGCTTCCATGTTCACTTATAGCTACACTTTTAGATGTACCTATATATACCTGGATACATGGTCATTACCCTGTAACAGTCTAAGCGATGTTATAGTCAAAACAACTCGTTACAACATCAAGTAATAACAAACAGTCCTTTTACAATAACGTCTGCTGTAAAACCTTTCTAAAATATAGATCAAACCATTCTATCTTTCGTCAAGACTTTGACTCTTCTGTATTTGCGGCCAATTTAATTGGACATTCACGCTGTGTGTAGTTATACAGCTGACGTCAATGCTAAGAGTCATTTTGTTTGTACTGAAGGAAAATAAAGTTTTGAGTTTACCGAGCGATAGAGTATGTGTTTCTTTGATTGGGGTGTAACGCCGTACTTAATGTTATTTCAGTCACATGACAGCGTGCTAGCCCGATGGGTGAAGGAATCCAGCCTAGACACCACTGGCAACAAACAAAAACATGGCAGGACAAATACAGGATACTCCCATTACAATACAAAGACATCACAAACATATCTGCTCCCTGTTCCTCTTTAGTCCGGAAAGAACCAGGGCAACATGAAGCTCCCACCAACCACCCACAGCGATACAGTGAGATAAAGTGCATGTTTGCTTGTTGTTTTTTTCTCGGATTAAACCGCTAGTACTAGATAGCCGTTTCTCTGTTAAGTTTGTAATCATTTGGTTTTAATTGTGTGACGAGTCTCTTCCTGACTCACATTTTTCAGGCAACGGCACAACAACAAGAATAAAATGTACCCACAATACAAGCGAGTGATTTACAAGGTCCATCCACTTTTGCCCGAAAATATACACGACCGTTACCGATTGCGGTGTAGCGACTCGCAAGATCGACATAGCGTTAACCTAAACCCAGATGATCCGTCGTCTCAGTAACATAGTCAAAGTCTGAACGAAATAAGGAATGATTTCCTTATCTATTTTTGAACGCTCATTCAGAAAGGGGGAGCTGAACTTCCTCGAGGCTTGTCTCTCACCTTTAGAATGGAATGCTAAATGTAAATATGAAAACAAATGTACCAGTTGAGCAAGAGATCCGTTCAAAAAATAGACAATCAAGTCTTTCTATCTTCGGTGGAGTCTTTAGCTAAAGAGATTGACACTGATACTCTAGCTCGAGTTCAATGCTATTCGAAGCATGCAAGCTGACGTGCAGCTGGAGTAGATGATCCTCACATTGAAACTTAGATGGAGAGTTCTGTATCTGTGATCATCTATCATATCATGTAGCCTTAGAGATACAGAGTTTGAACGCTGCTAACTGTGTAATTTTAGTTTTTCCACTTACCGACTTTTACGTGTCCAATAAACTTCTGTCCAATAATGTTTGGTAATCTGAACGCTCTGATACATTTTGTATGTCAATTGCGACCTTAAATAGTCAAGTAGACGCGTTTAAAAAAGTGGAACATCACGGTCCAAATACATGTTGTCATGCCGCCATATTCCTAGCCTGGCCCCGTCTCCCTCAATGCATCATGCTACTTGAGATTCCACTGTAGGGCAATTACACCATTAGAAGCCTTCAAACTCAGTAGCTAATTGAAACTTTGCTCTAGCGTGGGTCCGTTTTCCTCAAAGTACATGATAAAGCAGGTATTTTCAAACGAGCGATTTGATAACTTTGACATTCGGTCATCTTGCCAAATCTACCTCATCCAAAGACTGAAATGCGTCATGTGACGTGGAATCATCGCCTTTTATAAATCGCTTAGTCAACATGGCGGACAAAGACTTACTTTATACGCCAAGCTACACTAATTTGTAGAGTAAACGCGCTAAAAAGGATGGCTGGAGGTAAGGAGCTATACATTGAATATGTGGGTCTTGTAAAGTTTGTGGAAATCGTAGGCCTACTACAACAACGCCAAGAATGTGTTGTTAATGCAAACGAGCATTATAAACTCCCGGGTTTCTTCCGTCCGATGATACACCAGAGCTCGCTATACCGGCATTTTGTAACCACCAAGACCCATGTCGCTTTTCAACGCAGACTGTAGCATTGGGATAACCTCGCGACATAAGTAACGTTCTTCCAGGGCAGTCAGGAGGCGGATCTTTATTTTACTCACAGTTACAGATAAATAACGGCCTAAAATAGAACAAATTTTTGATTTACCAATAATGAAATTTTTGTTTGTAGTTTTTAAACAGAATTGCATTGATCTGCAGCTGTGTGACATCACAACATAGTTCAGGTGTATTTACACAGTTGTAATTTGCCGGACGAGGACATCACAACGGACATTTATTGTAATATACTAAATACCATAGGTCATGGAGGTACGACGAAGGCGGTTTTAATAAAAATTGCTCAAACGATTATTAGCGATCATCATAAAACTTTGTTTTTCATGTATTCGACGATTTTGTACAGTCGGTGTTCGAAGGAAAATCTGACAGAAACGTCACAAAAAACACCGCACGAGCTCCAAACTGATTAGTAAATTTATCATTTTATACTGTTGATTTTTATTTCGTTTGAAGGTTTCTGTTGGTTTATGTTTCTTATATAATAAGTATCTGCTTTTGGCTATTCGTAGCGAAAATACACACCAAGTATTACCTAACAGGCTTCAATGCAGTCATCATCGTTCAAAAACACGACCTAGTTTATTTCATCATTTCATACTTGAAAACGATCTCTGGAATGAGATAGAAACGTTGTGTGAAATAAATCAAGAAGTTGTTATCCATACT
>JAQQZZ010133567.1:0-13628 GCA_030265115.1 Mopalia vespertina | reverse complement strand
TTTCTGTACATGGCCACATAATAGCGTCATCCTTTTTGGTTGTTATACAGTGCTAATCTGTATTTATTAAATTCACCCTAAAGTGTTCGGATATAGTCGACCGGAAATTCTAACTTCTGCAGAGGGTTTTTTTTTCTGCAAATATTTGTTGGAAAATAAATTAAGACCCAGTTTGTGTGATTGTTCACCTTCCGTCTTCTATAAAAGAATGGCTTTGTTGATATTCATTTTTTTTTAACATTCAGTTTTTTACTCAGTTCTATATTGAGTTTTTGGCTGTCTATAATCAGTTTTTTATTATTTTTTTCCCCGAATTTTGGAGATAAAAACCGATGTCTGTGAAGCACTGGTCAGTGTGGTTCGTTTTTCTAGAACATGAGATGATCCTTCTGGTTTAATTCATTGAAGTTCCAGTGTGAATCGTTTTTCTAGAACATGAGATGAGGGAGCTTCCTGTTGCCCCGGTACTTTCTAAGCTAAAGAGGAACAGGAAGCCGATATGTTTGTGATGTCTTTGTAATGTCCTGTGATGTTTTTGTTTGTTACCAGTGGTGTCAGGGGGTGTGGTTTCCTTCACCCATTGGGCTGACACCCGGTCATGTGAGTGAATAACCTCAAGTACGGCGTTAAACCCCAATCAATCAAACAAACAAACAAACAAATAATTCGTTGAAATCCCTGTGTCAGTGTGATTAATTTTTCTAGAACATCAGATGATCCACAAGGTTTAAATTGTTCAAACCTCTGTGCAAGTGTTAATAATTTGTAGACATATAATTCTGTGTTTTCGGAATTTCAGGTTTCAGCTATGGATGGCATTTCCATATTAGTGTGTTTGGTGTATATTTTTCACCTGACAAATTGTGATTTATACCTGCACATACTCCGTGGCAGTAACAACAGATTGAATGAGAGGACAGCAACAAGAGCTAATGCCAACAGAATGTTTGACTCCCAGGTGATTTAACTGATATGAATATTAATTGGAGCGGCTAGTGCTACAGTTTGCACAAATTATTAAAACTTAATCTAATTATTTAATAACAGTTTGATTCTAAAGAAAAATCTTTTCTTAAATACAATGTACATGTGAACGACCATAATGGTGAATGATGTAATACTATATATACCCTAGCTGGTGGATTAATTTTACTTAGATTAATTAAAATCTGCAGACAAACAATGACTTTATATATGTTAATGATATTTCACACACACATGTCTTGGTACCTTAGGTTTGTAAAAGTGCTGCCACCATGGTTACAGCTTTGCTACAACGTTGTCATGGTAACCGTTTTCTCACCATTTTTACAAATTTATGAGTTTTACCTAATTTACTGCATGTAAATGATTTTTTTTTTAAATCTTTCAAAATAATAGAAAACTATAAATAAAATTACCACAACGTGCCCTGATGTTTACTTCTTGCAATCAGCGCCATGTCTTCTAGACTTACTATAACCGCTACCTAGGTCACATGATCATCTGTACACATGTTTTTTGCTGGGTGAATATAGTCGCCTGCCACCACTTGAGCATAAGCTGACATGGGCGACTTTTTTCGCCTGTCACCACAAAAGGATTATTCACCTAAATTTTAGTCCATAAAGTTATAACCTCTGGAATATATAGGAATTTGTCTAGGAAGCAGACTCAGATTATGACTGAAATTGAGCTTAATTATTTCACATTTTACTTTTTTCAAGGGAAAATGACTTTCTGAAATTTGGCTAAATATTTCTTAACTTTAAGAAATAGTTAAGTAGCTTTATGAATACGGATTTAACTTTTTTCAAGGGAAAATGACTTTTTGAAATTTGGCTAAATATTTCTTAACATTAAGAAATAGTTAAGTAGCTTTATGAATATGGGCCCTGGACTGATTTCTCAGAAAACTTAAATTTAGATGCTTTAATACTCTCACAATTGCTAAAAAGTTTATAATAATTCATGAACGAAATTTTAGTAGGTAGTAACAATTCTATCAGATTGTAGCTATTGTAATAATACAATTTATAAAAATCCATTATCAGAAGTTTTAATAAGGACCTTAAGACGTTAACAAGTCTGTTTTCTTTTCTTCACAACCTAAAAAGTAGTTCGGCTGAGCTATACTTCCTCTTCTATCTTAATAGCCAATTCAAAGTTAAGTAGGTTATGACTATGTGGTCCAGTGTCAGTGATGAGTGGGAGCTGTTCAAGTAGTGAGTCTTTTGAAGGATAACATTTAAATAGAACAGGTAGATATATGGCTGTTATGTATCCGTTATTTGATAGAACCCAATTGTTTACTGATTTTATCTACACGATTTATGCTGATTAGGTTTTTGGAAAATATCCAGGATACGAATAACTGGTAATAATCCAGTACAATGCCTGAATGTGTCACGATCATAACACCGTTTTGTAAGTGTCCTATCTTAATCGATTACAATATACATATCAGTTACAAATGATAAGTTGGTGACTGTGAGAATGAACATTTATAAAGCACTTTATATGGAGAAATTTAAAGTTTTATTATAGGCATAAAGTCACTCTTTTGTCAATATGAAACCTAATCCGGCAGTTCAAAATGCTCAGAAACACCTATCAGTAGTTCTACATGTAATCGACACAAAATATTGAAAACAGATTAAGTGCACAAGATCTCTGTCTACTGAAAAATTAAACTAAGTTACTTAACTAAACAAAAAAATGTAAAGAAACAATGAATCAATCCAGGTATTACATATTCTGTCATAAAACTGATTGTATAGTCTATTGTAAGTCCAGTTTAAACTTTAAGGTATAAATTTGTTTGAGAAATAGCCCATATTCATAAATTTAAAAAGCCTATAAAATTAAAAAAAAACAAAACAATTAGGTATATTAATTCATAAGCCAACATTTGATTAAGTTTTACACTTTGTCTATCCAGACAATACAATTACAGTATTTCAGCTATTTTTCCTAAATATATTTTTTATTGAATACAAACTTCTGAGATGTGACAGACGTGCACCTAATCTTTCAAGATCAGTGCAAACCAAACCATTCAAATTTTCCATGAATCTCAAATGGAGCTAAACGGTAAAAATAAAATTACATTGATGAAGGGCAATGAAATATTGTGCCATGCGTATTAACAAACTCTTCATGTAAGGGGTATTTTGAATTGTGTGACATGAAGATCTTCTTGTTACAGAATAACAATAGAGGAGGATACAATGTTGGAGATGCGACTAAATCCCCATCCAAGGGACAAGAGGAACAACAATATAGAATGGTGAGATCAGCTCTCCAATTGTCTTTATAAGTTGTAATATCACGGTGCTGGGATCGAGAATGAAGATAATGAAATCTCACATGGAAGTAGATTATCTGTCTTCAACTTTGTGGATTAATTTATTGAATAAACATGTAATTTGGCCATAAGTTCATAACTGGCTTTCTTGTGTGCAATACACAGCTCAGTTTAGTGTAGGGCCTACATTTGTCTCCTATTCTGCATCTTTGATTGTTTTTTCCCCTCATTTAGCCAAAGAGTCACTCCCATAGCATAGGACTCAAGCTCTGAATGGTTGGTGTTTATTACCGTATTCAAAGATATTTCACTTGTATGTCAGTGCTGTACTCTGTGCAATACACAGTTCAGTTTAGTCTAAATTTGTCTCCTATTTTAAATATTTTATTATTCTTTCCCCTCATTAAGCCAAATAGCCATTCCCATAGCATAGGACTCTGAATGGTTGGTGTTTATTACCGTATTCAAGGATATTTCACTCGTATGTCAGTGCTGTACTCCAGCAGTAAATATCCACACTATTAATCGCAACCATGAAATATAAAATTCTGTGCTGGAAAATTAATGATCCTTCACAGGCGGGTGCTGTAATCTTTTCTGGCATAACCTCAAAATCGGTTGTCTAAAATTTTGCATTTTCCCCTGGTTTGCTGATTTTTTAAATACATAAATGTGCCTTGGTGAAAAATAAAGCAAAATTGCTTTAAAACACAAACTTCATTGATTATCGGATGACAAAATTGGTCAAAATCAGTAGCAAATTCAGACAAAGACTGCAAACAACTTGGGAAACGTATAAATAGGTCCTCCTAAATTAAGTTTGCATAACCATGGGGAAACCCCGTTCTGACCAACAGCACAAGACTGCTTCAGTACTAGGTAAAGATAACATGTCTGGTCTAGCACGGTGTCCTTAATCCTGCCAGACAAACTGCAGGACTTCCATGTGTGAGAAAGTTGACCATGACTTAGAGAGTCTGATTGTTTTATTTCAGGTTAGGCCTGTTTTCCTCGATCAATAGTCATTAATATTTGTACTAGAGAAAGGCTGATTTTCCAACAGAGCAAAATACTTCACATGGTATAGTTGTGTTTATGTCATGGCAACCATACTACCATCGAATAAGTGGAATAGTCCTGGACACTGCATCAAACAACAATAATACACTCAAATAAACTATAATGTTGATTTTGGGGAAATGTCAGTATTAAAGCATGTTAAACAAATTCATTGAATTAAATACCTTCTTTTTTTTTCAGAAATATTTTCAAAGCTCTAATGGCGTGAGTTCAGGAGTTGGGATGTCTTATTTGACACTGCAATGGACAAACCAGCATGGGTGTGGTGGTAATGAAGACACGGACCCACAAAAACAGAACTGTAACATGGTGGTACAGTACATGTGTCAAGATGAGGTGGACACTGCCACAGGTAGAATTCAGCAGGCCTGTGCTGTAATCTTTTCTGGCAGAATCTTAAAATCGGTTCTCTAACATTTTGTGAGATAGCCTAACCTAACATTTGTATTTGCGGCTTTGCAGATTTTATACATACATAAATTACGTACAAAATGAAGCCAAATTGCATTATATTACAAACTTCATTGATGATCAGATTGACAAAATTTATCTAATTCCGTAGCAAAATGCAAACAATTCGGGAAACGTATAAATAGGTCCTCCAAAAATAAGTTCACATACATGTAAGTATGTGCGGTCCGTTCTCACCAACAGCACAGATTCTTATAAATCATTTGTGCGGTCCGTTCTCACCAACAGCTCAGATTCTTATAAATCATTTTGTTAGGACTCCAAATCCATAAAACCTAGTGTAGCATTTAGTATTTTTATTGAGAAAATACAAATAATACCAGGAAGTATGGGGCTCACAAACGAGTATTCTCTCAATTTGCCATTAAAAGGCCACACTACAATCTGCATTAGTGAAAATGAGAATCATCTTTTTGCCACCAAGTTTTGTGGAGAGGCTCTGTGATTGGTCATTTTGGACGAACCAATTAATGCTATTCATCATTGGATTTTAGCAGAATTTATTGCACAATACTGCAGAGATTATTTGGGTCTGGTGTAAATCAGATTTGGGGCGTTGGATGAAAACTTTCTTATATTTCAATAATCGTGGGGATGCTTTATAAAAACGTTTATTTTAGCAAAGAACAGTGTAAAGTGGACAATCTGTCGTCATATTTTAAGTGAAATATCCTTGAGTACGACATTAAAACCCCAATCAAACAAACACAAAATGATCTTATTTCCAAAACTCCAAAATCACATGTGAGTTTATTTGTATATTTTATCAACTAATTTCAAAAGCTCATTATGTAGTGGGAATAAGTGTGACACTCACGTATTCTGTGTGTCCATAGAGATAGGCACCCACACATGCAGCTTTTATAACAGTTCATCTGAGGTCAGAGTTTACGTTGAAACATGATGAGAGAAGTCACACTACCTTCTATTGCCAGCGGCCCTCTTGCTAAGGGCAGTTTGTGTGAAGAGTAGCATTGCTGTCTTTACTTAACTTTCCAACATTATGGAAACGCTTCACATCTTGGTTGTGCTAGGGTCAATTATTGTTGGAATACACCACCTTCATTTAAGTGGAATACCCTTAAGCTCGGTGTAAAACACCAATCAGTGAATCAATCAACCGATCGCCAACGACATCGATAACACCTGAATCTCTCAGTGCCCATTGTACACAGTAAATGCCAGTTTAACTCTTCTTAGTTAATGGGCGTCTGTGAGTAGGTTACATCTTGTGTAGAAATATGAATGATATGTGAGAATAACCCAGAGTATCTTACCTTGTTACGGTGTGTGAAAAATGTCAATTTCTTCATAGGTACTAAGGATACATTAAGGAATGGTGTACAGACGGCCCGTCAGGATTATACGAAACCAGGATCCCTGGATGAGACTGTTCAACAAACAAAAACGAGAAAAAACAACAATGTGAAAGCCGAGAGGGGCATTCATGAACCGTGGGCCTGGTATGATGCCTGTTATGTCAGGGAAAAAAATAATGGTAATTGCCTAAATATATATTTTTCAGTTTTTTAGGCTTCATTGCGAGCATGCTGTTTGTACGATGACTCTTACATTTACCTGGAAATTAAAGTAACACAGGAATTTAAATGTCAAAGTAATTACCAATACCGCAATTCACAGATGATTTCTTCCAGAAATATCAAAAGCTGTAGTCGACCAAATCTGGTTGTTTTTAAAAAGAGGGTTTGCTATTTAAGCCCTGCCAGACACCTACAACAACACCTAATAACCAATCAGAATGATGGAAACTAATCAATCCAAAGACCCAGAGTAGTAATTTCTCTTACTTGAGATATGGCTTGGTATTTTTTTTAAATTTTATTTAAATTTTCTGAAAAAGTTGAATATGATGTGATCTGTATTTTAGTAGTAGTTTTTCTTGCAGTTTTCACAGTATGGTAAGCCATACCGTTTATCAAATGATTGTAAAAAATGTATTCTGAGCTTGCTCATTGCTGTAAAATTATTATAACAACCCAGCCATGTCCAGTTGTAACCCTATAGAAGTCATACATGTAATTCTATAAGATAATGTATACATGTATGTCAGTATATAGATCAACTGTTTGTTGTAGCGTGATCAAAACATAAATTCAAAGCATCAAGTTATTTTGTTTCGCAAAATAACTTCCATTGAATATAAATGGAAATGTGCACATAACGTGGAATTAGATTGGTGTTTGTTGTATCTTTTAAACAAAACTGCATCTCTGACTAAGGTAAAGTACCATGAAGCAGTCCTGCTGTCTTGATATTGGAGCATTGGAAGCTCAATATATTTTCAACTTGGCAAGCACTGCTCAAAAAGGGATGATTGTGTTACTGTGAAATACCCATTATAGGGTTACACACCATGCAGTCAGTTTATAGCTAACGAAATTCATGAAAAGTTTTAATATTACCTAACTTTAGTTATTGATGGTGCTTGTGTGGAAGGTCACATAAATAAATCCTTTAAGATAAGAGAAAGATAAATAAATGAACATATTAAATACTTTATTTAAAGTTGGTTTTACAAACAAAAATCATTAGCACTCTGGGTGTCACTGACAAATTACATTTAAACAATATAAACAATAAAACAATGTATTCGGTTTGTACAAATGTGGCGACAGCATAAGTTTTTTTCCCCCTTTTTCCTTTTTTTTTTTTTTCGTTTCCGTTTTAACCTTTTTTTAAATTGAAATTAATCTATATATAGCTTCACAGATTTGTGCTTGCCATATTGTACAATAGAATTATTTAAAATACATATTATCTATACATAGATATTTAAAAAGTAGATAATAATCTTTTAAAATAATTTTTAATAAAAGCCCTCCTTTAATTTCCCTGTAGGTTTGTTCACTGCTGACCAAGTGCTGAAGAAGAATAAGTTTGGTTACAGTAGTGCGGTGTACACTCGTCAAAACCCAAACGGTAACCAGTACGGATACGAGTGCCCCGAGGAGAGAGATTATTACCCATACTGGCACCCCACTGCATGGAAAGATATCGCAATCCTCGCCCAAAATGATTCTATCTGCAGGTACTGTACTGCACTGTATGTTTTTGACAAACAACAAGCGGTTTTTTATGAATTATAAGAAGTATTTTCACTTTAAAATTGGGGTTGTCATCCAGCTAGCAAGGGGCCATTCTAATTAAACAAATAAGGATCATAAAACTAAAGAAAAAAGCACTGATGGTAGTTCACTGGTCTGATTTGACTGGCATGCCTGTATAGAAGTGAGCGGGTGGTTGGATGGAGCTTCCTGTTGCCCTGGTGCTTTCTGAGCTAAAGAGAAAGAGGAACAGGAAGCCGATATGTTTGTGATGTCTTTGTATTGTCCTGTGATGTTTTTGTTTGTTGCCAGAGGTGTCGGAGTGGTTTCTTTCACCCATTGGGCTGGCACACCATCATGTGAGTTAAATAACCTTAAGTACGGCGTTAAACCTCAATCAAACAAAAAATTACCGAAGTGATAAGAAAGACTGCATAAATCAAGGATAAAAAACTTGTATACTTGACAACTTGTATATTGTTACACTTTATTTTTATATGTACTGTGTTTCAGTTATTACCAGAGCAAGAGTTTTAATGTCCAGGGGTATGGTCAGTGTGTTGAGGAGTTTAACAATGGCGTAATGAAGCAAACCTCCCGGTGGAATAATGAAGCAAAATGTGCTGAGAATGGAGGACAATGGGTCAATTTCTCTAATTACCTGGAAAAAGCTACCGGTAAAGTTCCATCATTTCCATCATAATTAATCCACCATTATCTGAAAAAACATTCATAAAGATACCGACAAGTTTGATTGTTTTAAGGAGGTGGGGGTTCTTTCTTTTTTGATGTCCGTATTCAAGGAGAAAGAAACCTGACAAAATCAGAAGGAAATTAATTTGTCAATGTCACTGCTATGTCATTCTTCCGACATAGAGATGTGGCAGGTGGTTGAAGGGAGCTTCATGTTGCCCTGGTGTTCTCAGAGCTAAGGGGAACAGGAAGCCGATCTGTTTGTGGTGTCTGTATTGTGTCCTATAATTGTCCTGTATTTGTCCTGTCTTGTCTGTGTTTATTGCCAGTAGTGCCAAGGGTGGGTTCCTTCACCCATTGGGCTGGCATGTCGTCATATAAGTGAAATACCCTTGAGTACGACGTAAAACCTCAAACAAACAAACAAACAAATAAATCATTGCCCAAAAAAAGGCCATATTGGTAAGGGGACCTTTTGGATTAGAGTCATGCACTTTATCAATGTAGTCATGTGAGTGACCATTTGATGATTTCGCCAGTAACTTTGAGTATGTTATTTATTTTTGTGAATTATCGTCTAACAATCTCCACGAATAACTTATATTCGAATGTCAAATCTTTAGGCATAACCAGATAAGGGGTACATGTTGGCATTTTCTGTTTAGTGTGACTTAGGGTTTTTTGTAATACGAGTATGATGGTAGAGGAATTTTAGTGGAAATTGATCATGCCTGCAAGAGAGCTTGTAAATTGCAACTTTATAGAGTAAATTGCTCTGGAAGATATACCTGCATGTGCCAATAAGTCCCTGGGGCCCGTTTCACAAAGCGATCTTAGCTAGATTTAACATAAATACCATGACCACCAGTGCTGAAGACATAGTGTTGCCCTGACAGTTACATTCAACGTAAGCTAAGATCGCTTTGTGAAACGAGCCCCTGCAACCTAATGATGGGACTTCTTTATATCTGGTACCGTTTTTCTCCAAATTCCCAAATGTGATTTATTAGCTATCTCCATGACAGTGCAGGATTGTTGATAGAACAGTAGTCTTTTTGATCTGGGTTATTTTGCTCAAAAGAAAATCCAGGAATAAATTTACAATGTCACAAGGAAATTCTGTCATGGTGTGACGTCATAAAGCTATTGTTTTAAGTTAATTCTGCTTTGAGCTATTGGTCCTAGAAACATTACATTTTGTGATTCTTGCCATATCACAAAGAGAAAAACAAGATGAAGGAATAATATTAAAGGCATCCGCGTTTATGGTCATACTTTAACTAGATTTAATTGTTACAGGAATCACTTCAGAATCAGCATGTGTAAATTCTAAGGCAGGAGGTCAGCGCCATATATGGGCAATCCCCTACGACACTGATGATGTCACAAAGAAAGAATGTTTGGTTGCCTTGGAGTCACCTGACTGTGCAGAAGCCCCCTGGTCAAGGTGAGATTATGATAGACATCTGGTCATTGAGATCATTAATATGCCAGCAATCAGTACAATATTACAAGTACCTGTATATTGTTCACAGACCTGTAAAGTTTTCCCAATACCACTATTACAGTATATTTGGAATTTGCATACTTTGTATAATCCTTTCACTGTATGTCCACGCAACAGCGTAGCTGAAATACTGCTGAATGTGGTATAAAACACTTTATACCATCAATCAATCCATCCTTTTCACTGGATTTATAAATGTTAATTTTTTAGGTGTATGTCACAAAAGTTTGTATGGTGTCTGTAAGACAATACACAGTTTTGATACAAGTATCTGAATTTGTCGTACACATGATACACTGGGCAAATGCTAGATAACAAATGCATTATTTTCAAGATTGTCTTCTTGTAGTATTTCTGTTTATCACGACACCATGGGAAATTGTAAGTAGTCGAAATAGTTTCTGTAAGACAATACACAGTTGAGATTGTCATATACATGTAAATCTGGGCTAATACTAGTTCATGAATACAATGTGTTCGGGATTGCCTTCTCCAAGCATTTCTGTTGCTTTTCAAGGTCAAATCACCTAGGTGATAGCAGGGGAGGTTATCCAGTCAACTACACATGGACACTGCCTCATTTCCCATCAGGCAACACCAAGAGATGTGTCTTCAGAATGAGGTTTGTCATTTTAACTTGGTAAAACCGCATATGGCTTTAGGAAAAGTTCACATTAGTTTTTTTTTTTAGTTTTTGCCATATTTAAGTAAGACAGAATTAAATGGGGACAATCTGTCGTTACATAAGTGAAATACCCTTGAGTATGACATTAAACCCCAATCAATCAAACTACCGGTATTAATAAATGGTCTACTAAATCACATTCAAACAAACTATTAACAAATGGCTAGTAGTGAGTCAGTCTGTATGGACTAGTCTACTAGCCTGCTACAATGCACTGCTCTAGAGAAGGGTATGTGGTCACAGTTCCTCCTATAGATGTACATGTATAACACAGATTCTGGTAATCAAATTGTTTTATCTGCGCAAGATATCTTCTGTTTTCCATAATTACATACACTGCAAAGTCATCATGAAGGTAGAAGGGAGATAAATCTGTTACTTGTATGACTATCAGTGCAAACTAAGTCATTGATTAACAATAGCAAGATTTTAATTACATTGTTAGTCAATGGCATTTCCAATTATTATTAACAGAGTTGTCTCCCTTGTTATTCACTGGCTAACCTCCATGGACACCATTGGCATGTACTATTGTAAGAGTGAAATAACCTCAATTACACTGTACATGTATGTTTTTGAACAACAAAGAAATAAAAGAAGTAACCAATTATTTATTTATATTTTTTTCTGAAAGGTACAATATATCGACCGATGACTATGATCCATTCAATACAAACTCTAGTCAGAACCATAACAAGTAAGTATTGTAAATGAACAGGTCTTGGTTCATTCATAGTGTAGTCTCTGTAGCCAGGAGGGGGGGGGAGGGGGGGGGGGGGTACGAGTTTTCATCACGGTTTTTTCATCAAGGTTTCATCACGGTTTTTCACCATTATAAGGCAATGAGCAGTGTGATGTTGACAATCTGTCGTCTTATAAGTGCAATACCCTTGAGTACGACATTAAACCCCAATCAAACACACAAAATATTTAATCAGCATGTATCCAATCAACTGTATAACTTTACTTTATGAAAATCTAAAGAGGAATAATGCGGCAAGACATTCTAGTCCATCAAACACACCCTTGTATTTTTTCTATTACATGCAGATGTCTTTCCTTTTTTTTTTTAAACAGAAATTCTGGTGTAGTATCCCCCATCACACAGAATCCCTACGTGGATATAGGGGCGGGGCACACTCCATTAAGACTGGCAATAAACACTGCTCAATATGGACGGATATTCCAAGATCGTTCCCACGTGTTTCTGCTTCGACCACGCCCTGCTGGTGTTGATACACAGATTATTTATAATCTGAATGTGCGTGGAAAACGAGGAAATATTGTTCAAGTTTATCCAGCTGTTGAGTATGATTTCTTTCCGACAACTCTTCATTTAAAGGAATCAGATTTGGTGCATGTTCAGTGGACAGGTAAGAGCTAAAGTTAAGGTTTATTAACATGTAGTCTTAACAAGAACAACAAAAAAAATTTGGATTTACATTTTCCGGTGTTTGTTATAATGCATGAGGTCATGTGTCTCTGAAGCTTATGGTTTGGTTGTACACTTGTGAAATATTTTTTATGCCTTAAAGCAAGTTACCATCACCAGTTTGGAATAACCATCTCGTGGATCACCAATCTAATTAAAATCAAATCTCAAAAATGCTCCCCGTGTTTTGTTAGTCGCTATATTGAGATCTAACGCAATCACTCTACTTTTACTGTTCCATAAGGTCAAGCTTACTGGGGTTCACGAAAAGTCACAGTTTCAGTTGTCCAATAAAAACACATAACACGCGGCCATGGTACGCACACCAAATTCAGCCAAAACAAGCAGAAGTTGTCCGATTCTCTTCTGTGTTGATGTTGTAAGTCGCATGTAAACGGATGAAGATGCAATTCCACTCAAAGTTTGTTATTTGAATGGTGTTTGTTGATTGTGCGTGCATGTATCCGGTGGTCATGTAAAAATACACAGTGTGGAAAACTTTGGTTCTTCAGCGGAAATCCTCGGCTTTTACAAACCAGAATTGTGAAGCAGCTCTGTGATTGGTCAATTTAAGAAACCAATCAACATTGTAGGTGGGCTGATTTCGTTAGATCTCAATATAGCGACAAACAAAACACGGGGAGCATTTTTGAGATCTGATTTTAATTAGATTGGTGGAACACATACCCAGTTTTCTTTCCACATCAATGCTAGCCAATGATCTGCAATTGGGATTTAATCCTGTTGGAACATCAAATTAATAAATGCATGTACATCCATTGATCTTTAGGCAATGCTTGGTAACAATTGAGCCAGACAATTTAATGAGATTAACAAGTGGTTGTTGTATTTCTATAGGTTCCAATACCCACAACAATGCAGCTCCAGGAGGTGATGGGCAAGCTGGAAGTGATGGAGAGGGTCAAGATGGTAAGTTAGTGTGTTTTATTTTCATATCAAAAACCAGGAAGCCTAATTGTGTAAGTAATTGAATCATTAGTTTGAATGGACAATGCAGAAATTCGGTTTGAAATATCCCAACCAAAATAATGTAAGCTTTGAATATTAAACTCTGCATTCCCAATATACGATGCCACGATTTAAGTACATATTCATTCTATTCATAAATGACTGTGTTTTGGGACCTGTATGGGAAAAAATTACTAAGACCTTTAGACACGCCCAAATTTACCGAATAGTGTGGTATACCGCTATGGGTACATCCTATCTTCTGTTATTATACCCCCCGCAACGAAGTTGTGGGGGGGTATACTGGAATCGGCTTGTCCGTCTGTCCATCCATCCGTCTGTCCATCCGTCCGCCTGTCTGTTGACACAATTTTGTCCAGCCTTCTTCTGCTACAGTTTTTACCCTATGTTAGTGAAAATTTGTGCGCATGTTATCCAGG
>JAQQZZ010133556.1:1340-13629 GCA_030265115.1 Mopalia vespertina | reverse complement strand
TGGGAATAAGTTGTATCATCTTATTGACTGTGATTTAACAACCATGTGGGAATAATGTGTATCATCTTATTGACTGTGATTTTACACCCAGATGGGAATCATTTGTACCATCTTATTCACATAGATGTTACACCCAGGTGGGAATCATTTGTATCAAATTATTGACAGAGATTTTACACCCAGGTGGGAATCATTTGTGTCATCTTATTGACTGAGATTTCACACCCAGGTGTGAATCATTTGTATCATCTTATTGACTGTTATTTAACATCCAGGTGGGAGTCATTTGTATCATCTTATTGACAGTGATTTCACACCCAGGTGTGAATCATTTGTATCATCTTATTGACTGTTATTTAACACCCAGGTGGGAGTCATTTTTTTCCTCTTATTGAAAGTGAGTTTATACCCAGGTGGGAACCATTTGTATCATCTTATTGACTGTTATTTAACACCCAGGCGGGAATCATTTGTATCATCTTATTGACTGTGATTTCACACCCATGTGGGAATCATTTGTATCATCTTATTGAAAGTGAGTTTACTCCCAGGTGGGAATCATTTGTATGATCTGATTGACAGAGATTTCATAACCAGGTGGGAATCATTTATATCACTTTATTGACTGCAATTTTACACCCTGTTGTGAATCATTTGTATCATCTTATTGACTGTGATTTTACACCCTGGTGGGAATCATTTGTATCATATTATTGTCTGTGATTTTACTCCTATTTGGACAAATGCTATCTTTCGCAAGTGCACGTATTCTATCGATAGTTTACTATTTAATCTTAACTATTGTTGCTAGTTGTTTCGGCACTTTAACCTGATCAATTTGTTTTTTAATTATTAGAAATGTGCATAATTAAATGAAATGTTCGCCTTAATTCCGGAGTGAAATGCTATTTTCCAAAATCAGTCCCGACCTACAGATATAGCCCTATACAGTTTTCGCAGGTCACAGATTGTACGGCCATAAAGAGTTAGTTTTTCTTTAATTTCACCTCGTGGTTAATAAAAGAAAAGCAGAAATACCCCGTTTTATTTTCTCGGTGAAGTATTAACGATTTCTTGTCAACTTATTGGAAAATTTATGACCATGTTTTTTTTTAAGTGCTTCAAAATTTCCAATAACAGTTATCTGGATCAAAACCGTTAAACATAAGAACAGAATTTGTTATTCACAGAGCCGCTGTGTCAAATCACATAGTGTCCGTCTTGGTTACTGGTGACGTATCTCGTAATATGGGTATGTCGTCAGTAGCAGAACTGCAGGACCTTTGCAATATATCTAGGTAAAATACATGGCGAATAATATTTCTCATCTGCAGGTCTCTTCACATAGATTGATGGAAAGGTTTGCATTACGCGTTTGCGCAAGAGTTTGTTAGATTTCACTTATATGACGACGGGTTGTCCACATTGTTCCTTGTCTAATTACGGTAGAACATTTGGCAAAAACTTCGTAAAAACCACCCCGCTATTGCCGGAGCCGCATTGTGACTAACTCATATAGCTGATGGTTGACAGACGGAGTCGATCCCGTTAACGGTGCATCGAAGTTGGATAAGTATGTTTGTTTGGGATTTAACGCCGTATTTAAGGTTATTTCACTCACATGACGGCGTGCCAGCCCAATGGATAAAGAAACCATCCCCGACACCAATGGCAACAAACAAAGACACCAAAATAGGTATATATTGATAACGATAAAATGATTTAATATAAAACGGTCATTCAGCCTGCCTTTGTGAGGATAAAATACCCCGCAATACAAATATAATGTGAATGATGCGTTTACAAGTAGGCTGTGTTAAAACGCAGTTTTTTCTCAACTGACAAATGGGAAGAAGAAATAAGTCGATTCCCATAACAATCACGTCAGCTAGGTATCTGGAGATTTTGAAAATTTAAATACAAAACCGAAAATAATTTGTCACGCGATATCTAATGAAACAACTGAGGAAAATGAAATATTGTGTAATTCATGTTAACACGAGATAATTTGATTTTTGTTACAGTTAGTTGAATGTGGTGCAGCCAGATCCTTTAAATTGGGAGTAGTATCTAAAGACAGAGTCTAACTGCTAGAACACTTTATATATTGTAGTTTAGTACTGCTCGTTTAATAGCGAGAGTGTGCTGAATTATGTCCTGGACGAGTGGAATGTCGTCTTTATATTTCCACATCTATTCTGGCTAGACTATTGTAATTAGCGTTGAAACTTCAGAAAACCTCTGCACTACTTGAACAAATACCAATATCGGTGTCGTATTAACTATAGCGGTATCCTCATATAAGTGGATGAAAATCACATACTGTTTTAATATCTCATACTATTTACCAGTTTGTTTGATCAACGAGCAGTCAATTTAAATTTGTATTGTAATGAGAGCATTATTTCCACTGACGAGTTTTACAAAATAGCGTTAACTTACATCTTGACAATGGTTTAAACATAAATCATATGATGTATCCATCTTTTATTGGAGTCGTAAGTTTACTCTACTCATATAATGTATCCATCTTCTATTGGATGAACAGAAAGAAAAAATATTGCAGACTCACGAAACAAAATGATACAAACAAGAATTTTCAAGTTAAACAAAATTTGAAAGGCATGGTTTGTTATTACCTTTTGGCCCAAGAAACCTGTAAGAGAAATTTTTAAATCTTTATGATAATACGAGCATAAATCCCACTGACGTGTTTCACAAAGTAGAGTTAACTTACATCTTAACAGGGGTTTAAACATAAACCATATTATGTATCCATCTTTTATTGGAGTCGTAAGTTTACTCAACTCTATTATATTACGCATTGATTAAATGGTACATCTGGTTTTTGTGACAATCAGTAGAGTTTTATTATAATGCCTATTCCTGGCTATCCTAAATACACATCATCTTTTGTTGTTACTGGTTAGATCCAGTGGGGTAAACATACAGTGTTCTGGACTGAGGGGTATCTCATTGGTTAATCGACTGATGATTTCAGAAAAGAGGCGAGGCTGCCAGATACGAATTAGATGACACACTTTCCTCCTCAGCAATGGTATCCCACCGGGTTTCTAGATTCTGTGTATTTTGAGTTGTCTCATTTTGCATGAAACTTTAAGACCGCGATATGCAGCTGTGTTTCTGTATAATTGGAATGTTGTTGTTAGTGATACCGTGTTTTGCAGCTTTTGGTGACAATGAAGACGAGGAAATGGTTTATGATAGAAAAAGACAGAGGTTCTACTCTTGGGGAGGAAAAAGAACCATCGATAATCCAAATAACAGGTTAAACTTACTAGATGAGTTGTATAGTAAATTAGTATTTCCCACCAACAAAGAACAATCTGGACATTTCTTCAACAAGGTAAAGAAAGGGAAATTTTACGCCTGGGGAGGAAAGAAGTTAAAGTGGTCAATAGAAGACAGAGTGTTTAACACAGACAGCTACAGGATTCCAGTAAGATCAGTATTCAAACGCCGATTTCACCCATGGGGTGGAAAGTGAGGAACGGAAAGGTAAGATACTCCCTTTAGTTATCATGTTTGTTACTCATAATAACGGAATCATAAATGTAATATATAACATTATCAAATGTGTTACTGCATGAGGTAAAAAGAAAAAATGGAAAATAAGGTTCGTTTATGAACATACGTTTATAAACTCCAGGAGATCTATATTGTTGACAATGTATATCCTCGCGCCCAGGAGAGGATGTAGTCATGAAGGGAAGGATTCATTGAACTAGACGGCTGAACATTTCGCCTCAGATAACGCTATCTAAGCTGGGCGATAATTCATGATGTTAGGCACCATTTTATTCAAACAAAGTGATGTGTGGCCTGAAACATCGATCACATAAATCAAGGTGTAACCACTCAAATTATAAGGAACCCACCGCAGCACACAGAACGTAGCATATACATGAATCCAATGTGCTATAGTTCTGAAGAGTTTGCCTTAAGTAACCCAATTGTCTGGTTGAATGGCAATGCCTATCGTACTGGATTGGTTCTTGAATTTCCTACAACTCAAATCCATTAAATACTACGAAAAGTAGTTCCGCTTGCAATTGTGTTCCTACGGGATCCAGGTAACCATAAAATAGCAAGGGCGATGGATTGTATCTAAACTGGGTGTCATCGGAAATACATTAATCCGTACCAGGTCTATCTTCGTCGAGTATTCGGTAACTATATCCTCTCTATCTGGAGTTTAAGTAGAACTTTACATCCCGTTACAATTGACACACGCACACATGCTATACATACATGCACAGTTTATCACAAAGAATTTAAATCGATAAGGCGATAAATACTGAATATTTGTGCATGAAACATCCGGAACCCTCAGCTTGTCACATTTAACGGTCAACAAGCGCAAAAGTCGAATTTAACGTCAATTGTCAAGTGCCGACAAACTGCGTACGTTTCTCAAATATACAGTAGTTGTTTGGCTATACCGAGTGTACTGGAGCCTTTTGTAATCAGCGGTACACATTGGTGAGTCTAAGCCTTTAAGCTATTGGCTAGGCCTATGTTTACCATATAGGTAAAGATATTTGGTTTGTTTGATTGGGGTTTAACCTCGTACTCAATGTAACTTCAAATATTGGCGAAGGATTGTCCACTTCATGCTGTTATTGCCTAATTACCTAATTGCTTAAAAACCACCCCCGCGACTGCCCGAGTCACATCGTGTGACTCCCTCATATACCGGATGGTCGACAAACGGACTCGATCCTGTGAAAGGTACAATGAAGTAGGATTAGTAAGCTCACTCGCTAACCACAAAGCCACGGCCGCCATAGGTTAAGAACCACTTATGATAGATAGTGTCAATTACTTTTGGAATACAATATAGTCCAAACGTTGACATTCAATTCAATAGTTTGAATGAACCCTTTTCCCTTTCTTGAATGCTGTCGTGACCAGATAGATTGTGTTTTAAGAAAAAAACAAAAACAAAAAAAACACATGACTTTTGAATATAAAAGAATATAAAAATAAAATGAAAGAATAGTAACAGAAGCCGGTTTAGTGTCGTTCGTATGGGGAAAATACCTACATGTACAATATTGTTACTTGCTATAATCGACCGTTGGTTATGTTTTTGTTTTACGCTGGTTACAGGTAGGCACATAAACAACCTTGTTGCGGACAGATTGTTGAATATGCCAAGGGTTTCCTTTATCACCACCTCATGGTATCTTATTTCTGCCTGAAGCATTTACAAGGGAATTCTCAACACAGGCCTGGAGGAGAACTGGTTTCGACGATATGAACGACATATCTTGTGATTACCTGGACAGGTGGATAACTGATCTGAATCCTTGATTTCCACTGATAACTTTAACATAGTACAAGAGTAGTGTAACTCCGAAACATGAAAGACTAATTTTGATCATAATTTGGCGATTTATTTGCCATCATCAGGAGGCACAAATGTTGTCTCATAGAAAATATAGAATAGAGAAAATATGACATTTAAATCCACTTCGTGAGACGAATACGGGGTTTTCCAGTTATGACGTTACGACAAAAGAATGACGTCCCTTTGCGAAATTACGTTGCCACTTTATGGCACTGTAGGGCAGCCTGTCTATACTTTAACATTGAGGGTTGTTGGTTTTCAGGAAAATATAGCTTTAAAATTGTAACTTTTACAAAAAATAATATTTTAAGCTATGGGGAAAAGAAATTCATATGGTTTTATTAATGTTTACCGGTTAATTTGCAATATTCCCTATACAGCCCATGTTAAAAATCGTGGATTGGCCCTCCCTTGCCGTAAACCGGTAACGTTACTTTGCAAAGGGACGTCACTCTGTTGTCGTGAAGTCATAACTGGAAAACCACGTATTGACTGACTGATCAATTATATTGGTGTTAGCCATTACAATACCATACATAATAGGCGGTTCCGTATTGTTTTGGTTATCTTGTAAGGATAATAGATCAGCACCGTGAATGAAGTTATTACAGTTGGAGATGTGATTGAAAACTTCACTATGCCCTTTCTGTAGCTGTGTTTATCTGGTTTACCAATATATTCTGATGAACAACCTAGTTACTTAAATCTATAAACATAACGTTTGTACCAAATAGGGTCTAAACTGGTCTTTTGTATTGATAAAGAAGCTACCTTTTGTGGTTTGCAATTGGGTACTGAAAATAACAGACTTATTTATTAATTTGCGCAACGTAGATCTATTTTTCTTTGCTAAAATTGGCCATGGTAATTAGGGGTTTCAGCAAAATCGATTTATATCTCCTTAACTTTAACATTTTCGTTTGCTTTCTTTATAATGTCTTCTTCATTTGAACTATTTATAGAAGTGTTTATTTTATAGATCTTCTATAATAACTTTTTGATCTGTCCCTATTTCTTTCTCTACAAATATTTCGGTATACAGTGTCTCCTGTCCCTATCCTCTGGCTTAGGATAGCATAATTGAAGTGTATTTATGCATTCATTTACCAAAAGATCATTTGTAACACTTCACATTATCACAGTGTGACTTTTCAGTACACCGCCGCCATGAACCACCCTTAAAGGGAAAGGCCATAGATTTTCGACCAAAACTTTTGATTTTCTTTATATATTTTGAAATTCAATAACCCATGTCCCATTTGCAATCAAGTCGTCAGAGCCGTTAATTAATTATGTTTTAACCCGACAGTGACGTCATTGTTTGCACCGAAGATAAGTCACTCGTAAAGCCGTCCTATGATGGATGCACAGTTTGATTCTGTGGTTCTCTGAAGTGACGTTGCTGTTCTAAGCGATCTGGACTTGACATACACGTCATTATTAAACGATCGGCATGGCTGCTGTAGACATTGTCTGTTTTTGCACGATGCGGTGCTGTTATCTGAAACCAGAAATAAAGAATAAGTTTTTTTATGGGAAACTGAAGTTAGTCCGTTATTCGACATTTCAAAGTGGAATGTCGCCTCCAAACCCGCCCTCCCCCCCATCCCCCCCCCCCCAAACTCGATTTATAGACTCGCTGATTGGCTCACTGACCAACGGCTGACTTTATAGACTCATCAAATGAATCGCTGACCAACAACTCGATTTATAGATTCGCTGACTGACTCATTGACTGACCCGTTGATCAACAATTCGCTTTATATTCTGATTTACTGACTCACTAACCAACACTTCGACTTATAGACTCGCTGACTAAATCACTAACCAACAGCTCGCCTTATAGATTCATTTAGCCGACTCACTGACCAACAGCTTTATATAGACATTATATAGACAGAGATCGGACCCATAAAAGTATGTAGAGTAGGAGTTGAGGACTTTTGTGCACAAATAAGATCAATGCCATAATTTAAATGCTCTTCATATCAGAGAAAACTACACATGAAGAGGCATTTAGGTTTGTTAACGACTTCATTAACGACTGTTCCGAAATCCGCCATAGGCTATAGTAGACTGCCACAAACCAATCAGAAATAGTTGTTACCTCCCCTGACACAAGAGCTTCCATTAGAACCCAGCGAGACTTGGCGCAAGACCACTTTTAATTTGCCATAAGCAATGTAATTTCAACGTTTGGCTCCACAGCTCCCTCCAAAACTTTCGTTGGGCGAAAACCCCTGGCACATACCTTTTGCTGTTCCATGTTAAAATCTTGACAGGTCATGACCGATGACATTTTTAGCTACAGAGCTCGCAATTACTTCACATCAATACCAAATTCTCCACCAAAAACAAATTTCCAGCAGCTGAACAAATAAAACACACCATTTTTATTAGGAACTATATTCGAGGCTGACTAAACGGAAGTTCATAATGGTGGTCTTACGCCGCTTCAATGACATCGAACAATACCAGCGGCGCACACCCCTCTTAATTAACTCAAGATCGGCCTTTGACAGGAATTCCGTATAAAGCTCGCCCAGATGGTCATAGCGCAGAACAATTATCTGTTATATGGACTGTAAGTCACGACATGTAATCTGCAAGATTTCACGTAATCCTCTCCACTTTTGGGTTCCCCAAACATTTTTTCTTATTGTAGCATAAATTGAAAGTTAAACATTCTCATTTCCAATCCTACAGCTTCACCCAAAAGCAACGCAAAATTGCGTTTTGTGGTCTGAAAGATCAATATTCGAGACAAAGCGAGTGTGGACGAGGAACTCGGAAGTCGAGAACTAGAGAAGACTTACATGTCCTGTAGTAATTAATAGATAGAAGGAGAACCGTTTTGTCGTGCCTGTTATTTACCTGCCGTATCATCTTTTTGTTAAAGTTGTAAACCAATGTGAGCGTATGTGTAATGTCTGCAGCAATAAGGCAAAAACTATCTGCTCTAATGGAGCAGGGATTACGTTTCCTCAAATTTCTGACAGCTACAATGTACCTTAAAATTAGTGGAAAGATCACTCGTGCCAAATTTCGTGTGGGTTAGTATCAAACAGGCTGAGAATCCAGGAAGAGCAAGATGACCAAAATTAATTGTCAATTTAATAAATAATTCAAAATCCATTTTTAAAAAAATGCTATGCAGAAAACTTAGACTTGTTTGGTGAAGATGTAGGGCAAGTTATTACCGTAAAGCGTACTGTTTCCTAAAATTTGTCACGCTGGCGTAGATGTGTCGATTTGATAATCAAAACTGATGAATCCCCTTATGTTCCAGATAAGCGATTCTGAGTAGATTTTGATTTCGAGTTGTTATGGGTAACGTACTGACATCTCGAGAGCAGGCAATACAGATTTATATGGAGAAAATATAAAAAATGAAAAATATTAGCAAACATATATAAGGCATAGGATAAAAGTAAGGACAACTCCAATAGTTGATAGAAAGAGATAGAAAATATCCCATGAGTGTGAATTAACACTTATCACATTTGACACAGATGGGAGTTTTGTCTTAACCATTAAATCCTATATAATTGTGTTCCTCTTGTGAGTATTATAATGCCTGTAACAATAAGGCAAATACTATCTGCTCTAATACACCAGGGAGATACAGATGTGACTGTAAACAAGGGTATCAACGTTTGTACCAGGATGGTCCATACACAGGTAGAATACACGCCCATTTGTTTGACTGTCATGTGAAACAGGAATTCTAATTGATAATGAACTCAAATGATACATCTTAAAACTATAACCTCGTCTCTAATTTCGAACTGCTGCAAATTATACAACTCAGTCCAGCATCACCTCATGTTCCCGATAAACCCACAGAGAAGAGATTCTGACTAGATCTTGATCTCGATGTTTATGTGTAGCCTACATACATCCCTGTAGGTAAGGTTATAGAGAAGGTCATAAGAAAATTAACAGTGTCACCCATCCTAACATTATTATTTTATCCAAATGACCATGTAACGAAACCTATGTTTTAGTTATCCAGCAAAGCTATGGTAGTCTCAGAACTTCTGTAAGGGAAGTAATTATATCACATTTGACACCAGGGGAAGTTTAACTAACACAGAACTCACTGTCTCGCTGTCAATACAGCAAATACTGTCTGTGCTAATACACACGGGAGCTACATATGTGATTGTTAACACGGATATCAACATTCACCCATTAATGCGTAGATAAGGTAAAGGCACATTTGTTTGGCTTTCATATGAACCTGGGGTTATGGTCAAAACTAAGCACTTTAAAATTTTAACTTATGACGTCTGTTAGCACATCGACAGGATGAGCACAATGCGAACCAGTAATATCGAACATTTTTTCTTCAAATATTGTCAGAAAATCAGACTTGGTTGGTTAAGGTGTTGAGCAATTTATAGATGTATACATTACTGTTTGCACAAATTTGGACACACTGGGTTGTCGGTTAAAAACTAAAAACCGATGAGTCGCCTCGTTTTTCAAATACACTCCTAGAGAAGAGATCGTGAATAGATATTAATCTCGAGTTGTTATGATAAACTATAAACCGATGAGTCGCCTTATTTTCCCGATACACTCCCAGAGAAGAGACCGTACTTCTATCTTGATCTCGAGTTGTTATGATAAACCTACAACACCATGTAGGTAAGAAAATTAAGTGTCATCCATCCTAACATTCGTTTATCCAAATGCGTATGTAACGAACCCTATGTTCTAATTAACCAGCGAAACAATGGGATTCTCTGAAAACTGGGAATTGTGAATCCTAAAGATTTGCAAGGTGGTCCTCTGACGTCACAACATTCGGGAAAGGGGCGCTTTGAAATGACGTCACACACTTGTATTCATTGTGACGTTGGTAAAAATGCCACGCACCTCGACCACTTCAACTACAGTTTGGTGATCGCTAACCTTTGACGCCCTGGGGCCGGTTGCTCAAAGCTCTGTTAAGTTAACGGTCCGTTTAATGCTAACGGCTCGTTATTTCTTTAACGTGCCGTTAGTTAATTGGCCGTTAAAATGCTGTTGCTGAAAGGTCTTATTTGTCATTAGTTAGCTAACGGATTTATTAAAGTTAATTAATAGAACAACAAACTTATCTGTCCCATAATGCATCATTTTAACAAAAACATCCTGTTGTGATGTAATAAAATGGCTGCCAGTCAAGATACCATGTCAAAGTTCCGAAAGGCTCGTTCAAAGAATTTCACCATTGACGAGGAAAATGTTATCCAGTCAATGGTGGAGTTCAATTCCTCTGTTTTACAAAACAAATTTTCAAATACTGTCACTAACAAGAGGAAGAACGAAATATGGCAAGAAATCACAGACTCGGTCAACAGTAAAGGGGTAGCAGAAAGGTCTGTCAGGGAAGTTAGAGAAAAGTGGGGAAATATGGCCCAAAAAGCCAAAAAGTTTTTCACAGAATATAGAATGACCCAGAGAAAAACAGGTGGAGGGCCACCCCCAGCAGAACCAAGCGAAGCTACCGCCAGGATTATTGACTCGTTGAAAGACACGGCCAGCTTCAGTGGCATTCCTGGTGGCATAGACTGTGTCATCGGAAATTCCAGTAAGAATACTTATTTATTTTGCTACATTGTCAACACAATACAATAAATAAGCCAAATGTTCAAACCAAAACAGACACAGATGCATCCTTACAAGGTTTTTATCCCGGATATTGAGCACTGATTAAAAAGATAAACATTGGGACAAGCAGACGACCGTTGTTGTTGCACCTTTGAAATCACTGCCTTGTAAAGAATTTAGTGTAATTTCATGTCTGATGAATACAATTACATTATCATTTCATTGTACCATTTCATTTCAAAATACAAATAATGTAAACACTATATATTTTACACTGGTCTATCAAACAAAAAACAAATCGAAATGAAACTTACTTGTGTAATACAGCAGCTCAATAACTGTCAGCATGTGACCTAGATTTGTAACCTAATTTAATTGATCTACAGTCTATTGCAGAAATGTGTTTGCAAATGTTACATGATTTATCTTTGAACATACACAACGAAATAGGGAAAACATTTACAAATGCATAAAAATGCATATTTAATATTTCCTTGCTTCATTTTCTTACAACAATACATTGTCTGTGGTATAAAGAAACAGCTAAACTATATATATTATCAGAATGATACTGAAGATATCTTGAAAATATTTCAAAGGACTAAGGTGTCACTGCTACATTTAGACTGTTCCACTTACTTACTATATTTTAATTAATAAAAAAGAGGACAAAACACAGACTGGTGGTTCAGTCTGAAGAAATTCAATTCTTTATTTTATTTACATTTTGAATAATATATCAAACTTGCAATTAATTTACAAATTTGGAGGCATACTTGTACACAAAATTTTCTAAGGTCACAAATTACTTTTTACACAAAAAAAAAACAAAAAAAAAATTATTTTCTCTCTGGAGCGGTGACCAACAATCAAGATAATTTTCAGCTGCTATTGTAAACTATTAATTTGAAACAATAATACATCAGCCATATTAAATTTCTTCAAAAACAAACTGATTTAATCAGCACCTGCTTGTATAAATGTGAAGTCATAAATATTGTATTTAATTTACAGGCCTAACAAGTCAGCTGACACCAGTATACTCAATGATACTGGATACACCATCATCTCAACCCTCGCCAAATCAGCCAGCTTCATCACCAGTGGAAATCACCAATCCATCCCATACAGTTTTATTGTCAGTTACTCCCCAATCATCTTTACACAATCTCGACAAGCCCTCAAACCAGCCCTCTACCAGCCACTCTTCCATCCAGATTGATTCACAGTCAGCTTATATACCAGTCGACACCCACCCAAACCTGCCACAGCCAGCACAACTCCCCTCAACTTTTGTACCACAACCTATTATAC
>JAQQZZ010133545.1:0-13631 GCA_030265115.1 Mopalia vespertina | reverse complement strand
GTGGAAAAGAATTTCACATATGTGAAAAAGAATTCAACATATGTAGAATAAAGGCAGAAGTGATAAAACGGCTTGCCATACGCAACTGGCTACTGGATTGATCAACCCGGATTTATTGAGGAATGAAAAAGGTGAGAAGAAGTCCTGTGATGTCACGCGACCATCGTCTGTTACAGCAGGGCGACGACTCTCGAAATTCAATGGTAAGTATTTGGTCCGAATTTATCTCAATCGTTTGCCATCACGGCTTTACCTTGCCGAAATAGACAAAACTTATACTTCATTGGCGATAAAATGGCCTAAATCTACTGGTCATCCAAGGCACAAGTTGGCTGAAATGGCCTGACCTCAGCGTGAAAAATAAATCGTTATGCGGTGAATGTGCTTTTGAGTGTCTCAACCAAGGTCTAATCAAGTTGGATAAAGCTGAGGAAACAATTCTCCTGAATAAAACACAATGTAGTTCATTTGATATATCAATTTCGCCTGGAATTAAGGCCAGTGCAATACCCATGAACCGTTCAGGATATTACCGCTCTGGGGCCGAATGCTCGAAAGACGATTAGCCGCTAACACCAGATTAAATTGATAACACCGTGTTGGAGATAGGCCTACAACATGGCGTGACGTCATCTAATAGTGGATTGGAACAAGCGGTCCCTGAATGCCACCTTGACTATTAGGAAAGTATTAGGTGAAACTCAGGGAGAAGTATAGCCTGTATAATTGAGGCATACGAACAGCTTTGAATGCATCGAGATATAACAACATGTTACTAAATTGTTATCTTTTGTCTCCTAAATGTCTGTTTATAACAAGCTCTCTGAGCTTTATTCCCGCCCGACAATTACGTTTTCTTGTGCATCGCTGGGGTTCTTGTTTCTGATCTCTGTATCTATTGAGAAACGATGAGTAATAATATTATCACTGTAATTACTATTATTATAACTGTACTTATCAGCGCTTATAACTTTTTTTCCTTCGATCCGATGGTCGAAACTTTATGTTAAAATTCAAGTTTGTATTCCACATATATTATGTACATTTATATGGGTGAATAAATCAATCAATCAAAGTATTTTCAAAATTGTTCATACGATTTAAACTCTTAACCGCATTGTTTACGACGTATCAGCTCACTGCGTAACTCCATAATGTCTATGCCATAATGGAGGTATACGGTGTCTAACATGTCTGTTTTCATGTATTGCCACACCATTTTCACTCTCTGTCAAAGATGCATACATAGATAGTCATCTGACATGTGACAATTATTCTTTACAGTATTAGTGCATTTAGATAAACGAGATATATTCAATGCACTAGTTACAAACGTGTTTTACCTTTACCGCCAATAATTTTAAAAGGATGGCTAAATTTTGCATTACCTTTAGGGACATGTCCAGGTAATCGAACCCGTACTCTATTACACAAACTCTTGTATGGAGTGTTTAAGATTCGGCTGTTCTAGTAAGGCTGTCTGACTGAATCTACCGAGAGTTTTGATGGAACGTTCAACTGCTGCATTTGATTGCGTATAGTAAATTACTAAATGTAATAGCTTTTTATCGCATCGGCGTAAGAAGTCTTCACATTCTCGAAAAATCAGTTGTGGGCCATCATGGTCTGTAACAATTTCACTGGTGTATCCTTGTCCGCTGCAAACAGTCTTCAAAACTTTAATAACATTGGCAGTTGTTTCTGAAGATGTATATGCCACTTCAGGTCATTTACTATGTAATAGTCAGCCAGAGTAATCGCAAAGCGGCATATAACAGGAGCAGAATCTATTTGGCCAACGATATCAAGTCCAAATGTTATCCAACCGGCTTCAGGAAGTGGACATGGGTGAAGCAGGGTAAATGCTGTTGAAGCAGTTTTGTCAATTGATTGACAACAAACATATTTGAAAGCAAGCGTTTCGACATGGCCATCTGTGGCCACCAGTAAAGACCACACAGGCGCTGTTTACGGCGTGCTATTGTGAAACCGCTCTAAAAGGGATACCAAGCAACTTGCTTACAATATACTCGCCTAGTATACTGAAACATGCGTCCGTTTTTAAGGATGGCCGTATAAGCGTTTTTTGAGTTGGTTGTCTCTAGTCAGATAGCAGCAGTCAATCTCCTCTCTCGAGGACAATCTGGCAAAGATCCAATGACCTTACCATCACTATTTGTGGGTTAGATCCTAATACCTGACCAGGTTCCACCCCACCACCAGACATGGGAACTTACTCCGCCACTGGATAAATCAGTCCTTCCCCGTGTTAAAATTTGACAGGACGATCGGGTGTTGACGGTCCAGATGTACACACCGCAGTTTGGCCATGTATTAAGTCATTTAAGCCAGCTTAACAGCGAAGGGCGTCTGACAGCACCCCCGCTCCGTTGCAACTGTAGGGCTCGTCAATATAGTATCACCGCTTTGAAATCAATTGGGGAATGCCCGGGGCGAAGGTCCAACCCAATTCCCTCTATAACAACACATAATAGCCCGGATAAAGTCGCCTACCAGTGGGCAGCTCACTGGTCGCTACGTGGACCAGCACCCATGACAAAATTGAAAGATGGTGGCAATTCGGTTGATCCAGCCCCACCTGACTGGGTCATTCATGTGGCACACTAATCTCTGGAGCGCAGTGTTCCCGGAATTGGTGTTCCGCTGGAGAGCGGTAAGGGTGCGAACCCCATGGTTTCGGAGCACCTCTTCCAAGTACACTCTGGCATCTACGGCAATAGTTGACAGAGCCAAAGAAGAAAGGGGCCGGCCAAGTGGGGAGGGGGACGGGGCCGCGTCAGCCGATCTGCCACAGAAGCGGGCGCCATATGTAGCAAGGCATTGATGACATTCCAATGCCTCAAACAAGCAAAGTTTTTTGTGGGATTGGGAGGGGGCGCGAAATACGATATTTGTCCCGGACAGACGACCCCTGGGACGCACTCACCATTCTGAATCTCGCACCACCAACAGCAGGAATCTGGGGTCACACACTAGGAAAGATTGCTGTCGATATCGCCACTCAGGGACAAGTGCCCCAGGGGGGGGGGGGCGGCTGGAACTACGGGCGGCCAAGGGTCTCAGCTTGCATAGGAACCTCAGCTGCTGGCAATCTTTCAGCCATCGGAGTACCTGCCAACATATTTCAGCATCGGTGTTACCTGTGACGCCGGCCATATTTCAGCTATGGGGTCACATTGGCCGCCGGCAATTTTCCAGCCAATAGCTACCCTGGCACTATTTCAGTCATTTGGGAGCCACCTTTGCCCGTCTCCCAAATGGCTGAAATAGTGCCAGCGGTCATCTGCAGACGATTCCCTAACCACACCCGTCGGTAGTCCATCTGCATCCTCAGAGTGTCATGGCTCGTCAGCGTGCACCCATAGGATGTCCGTCTCCGATGCGCCAGAAAGATACAAAAATCCCTCTAACTATTTGAATACAATTCCTTAAATTACACGGTATATTCCCGTAGATGTTCGGGTCGTTTCCTTGTTCTATCGAAGCTGGAGCTAGCCGGAGCTTTGAACAAGTCATCGAGCCCCAGGTCGCCCGCCTTCCACATATCGAAGGAATTGGATTTTCTAGTTTCCCGGGAATTCCGTTTGAATGGCGCCAACGCGTTTAAGAAAAGGGATGCCAACTCGCGAGCAACATTTGCCTTGCCCGGATCGGGTGGCATTGTGACGTGTTCTGTAATGGCAGCTTTAAACAGGACCCATTTGTGAGATTAAATTTGTAGTTTACGATAGAATTATATGTGATTGATTTATTTACTATTGTATCAATAATTGTATAAATATTCTTAATGTACGGTCTGTACTATTTACGACCTGTACTGTTTAGGGGGCGTGTGTCCACTGAGTAAATGGTTTGTAACCCAATACCTAAGGGTCAAGCGTGTCTTTATTGACCGTAAGGTCTGTCATCAGATACGGTCAGTTTTCATGTTTCTTGGCCAATATAGTGTCCACTCAATGATATTTTGATTCTTATTATCCGAAACACTATATACGCTTATTTGTCTAAGATTCCATTGTTGAACCTCGTTGATCTTGTGGTCAAGATGTCCATTGTAGTAATGTTAAATTCTCTGAAAATGATATATTATTGTTTATCTGAAATTTAATAATCAAGTATCTTTGAACTTGTGGTCAAAGAGTCTAGGGTATGTATCTACGTCAAATGCAGTCAGATCTACCAGTCTAAGTTTCTTTTTTTTCTGCGTTAAATCCCAGAGCAACCCTGGGTCGAACCTGTCACTTTTTGACTGTGGGTTATGTGAGTAAGAACCCCGTCCGCAGTTGTTCAAAGGGCCCTTATATCTTTTATAAGACCAAAATCTCACACATTGTCGACGGCGAAATCCAGTGCCAGGGGTTTAACAAATATGGCGGAGAACCATTCTTTTATGAAAGTCCTCCAGCCGACACAGCACGGGTGACAGAACTTCTGATATGACGTAGGGACCAGAGGATTTAGGCAAAATGTTGCGACATTGGTCTACTTTAGCAGCTTTTTCAAACCGGAAAACTAAATCTACAACGTGATGAGGTGTGCGATTTAGCCGAAGGTCGTAAACTTGCTTCTGGCGAACCTGTTTTGTCGCCACCGGAAATTATCCAGGAACTGAATGACAAATTCCGATGGAGGCGAGTCGAGTTTATTACCCTCAACAACTCCCCAAATCAGATCAACTGACATATCGAACTCTCGCCCCAACATTAGATTTTGGGGTGTAAGGGGGTGGAGGGGGGGGGGACAGCCTGTGCCTCGGTTGACCATTGATCTGATAGCCAAACCGATTAGGGTTAGATGGACATCCCAGTTGTATTGGACCCCGGCCGGTAACAACGGAAAGTGTGTAGAGGCACGAGGTTCATTCTTTCGATCTGTCCATTTGAACACGGACTGTAGGGAGTGGTCTGGGTTTTGGGAATTTCAAACAAATCACAAGAAGCGGCTATGAGTACCGGTGAATTTTGTTCCCTAATCCGTGGTGACTTCCAGGGGAACCTCAATCCTGCACATAAAGTTGTGGAGAAAACCTTCGGCAATAGATTGAGCCGATTGATTGGGTAACGGTACAATTTCTACCCACTTCTCAAACCGATAAACAATTAGTAGGACATATTTGTTGCCCAATTTGTTAATCAGGAAAGGTCCCAGAATATCCATATGAACCCGTTCCAATGGCCTGCCCACATGGTTCATTCCAAGTGGGCCTCTGACGGTTTTTCACGGACTTATTGATATCACAGGCGTGGCATGATCGCACAAATCGATATGCCAGGCCAATAGAAAGAAAGTTTAAACCGTACGTCTTGCGGTCTTTGCATCATGGACAGACCGAAAGACTCCTTCTCTTAACTTATGAGGGACCACTAATTTAAGCGTCGATGTATATGAATTTTCGCTTTAGGATGAGACACGTTCGAGGCAACCATAACTGATTAGTGACCCTCATCTGCAGATTTAGTAGATGCAGCCACTGTATAAGAAGAGGCAACTCAAAAACTGCTCGTTGAGTCCGACTTACACTATCTACCTCGTTAGAACACAAGCGATACACAGAAGGGCCGCATCCAGAGAGACCGCTCCAATCTCCGTGGAGTGCCCCGAACGGCCCATGTAAATCAACACCACCCTCCTTCCCCTGTGAAAGAGACACAGGGAAGCTGTGGCTCTTCTGTATCAGTCGTTACGGCGTGACACTGTATAGAGGAGCCGTGAACAAGGGGACTACATAATCGAACTCGTTTTCAAAACGAGACCATTGTTGGTGTGCACGGCGGAAATAGTTGCTGCCGCCACAGTGCACAAATGCCTAAGGCAGTGTTAACACTGGAAATGTGAATAACAATGGAAAGAAGGGGTGCGTAACAATAGTCCGACACCCCACAAGTTGGACAGCCCACAAGTCCGACACCCCACAAGTCCGACAGCCTATATACCGACACCATGACTAACAATATCGGCCGTGCTCATTATATGTAAACGGGAAAATTCAGGAAAAGCTCTATATGTCTCAAATGTAAATCTAATCAAACTGTGAAAAATTCTTCTGACTTTCTTAATCTTTCTTCGTAACCTAGCCCTGGGTTGACTGACATCATACACTAAAGTGTAGCCTATTCACGATCGTATGTAGAGCAGGCCTACATTAGTTTTTTTTAGACGTTTAACAAGTTTGTTCTCAAAATCAGTTTAAATCACTTTGAACAATCACGGTAGCACAGCTCACATACCCCCGCAAATATACTAATGTGAATATAATGTGAATAATTTTGTATAATGGTAAACCTTTTATCAACCATATAGTATGATACTAAATGGCACTAAAGTATTAAATCATTTATTCCAACTTACAATATCCTAGACAATAAGATAAAAATTTATAATATTATTGTTCAGGCCTACAAAAATGTCTTGTTTCCTCTAACCAGACCGACTCTACGAAATAGCTCCAAGTCTAAATGGTTTTTGAAGAAAAAAATATATATTTTTTTTTCAAAAGACCTTAACCAATAAGCATATTTTGATATCAAAATCGTTTTTTGTACTGTTTTTCGGTCACGCAAGCATCTGTTTGCGCTGCCGGAGGCCACCGCCTCACACTCGAGCCCGCCGGACCTGTGAATTTGTCAAATCGAGTCGCAAAATGATGGAGAGCGGATAACATGCATTTTTACTTTCGCGGAATGGATTTTAATCTTAAATAATAGTAATTTATCATAAATATTTAAATATAAAAGATGTAATCAGTTTTATTTAATATCTACTGTTTTGTACAACGTGTTAACAAAATTGAGAAAAAAAAATCTTGCCTGCCTAGCCCTTTTTTTCAGGCCGTTGAAGAAACACGGCATTTTTTTTGTTTAGGCCTCACTACACTTAAATGAATTCTGCAGTTTTAAAATCAGGGATGTCGGACTTGTGGGCTGTCAGGAGGCTGTGGGACTTGTGGGGTGTCTGACTTGTGGGCTGTCTGACTTGTGGGGTGTCGGACTTGCGGACGCCTCACGAAAGAAGTCTCTTCACACATTAGTATAAAACTCGAATAAATAAATAAATTGACTAGCCTTACAAGGTAGCGCCTGTCAAAGTCGGGTCACCAAACAAGGACTCGAGAAATGAATACAACTGTGTGACAAACTCAGACCAACTGCACACGAAATTAACTACGTAGGGCGAACGATGAAATGTCACAAATCCCCAAACTCTCCCTTCCTTCACAAAAATTTGAACAAAGGAAAAGTGATATTCCCTTTTCAATAGATAGAAAGAAAAAAACCAATCAAACTAGTCATCTAATCATCGAATTCAATTATATTTTACATTAAACGCCGAAAAATATTTATATTTATTACTGTATTAATTGAATAATCGGAATATGAAAGCCAAAAGAAAAAAAAAAGAAAAGAGAAAATAAATGTCCAGTCAAGTGGCCTAAATGTTGTTGAAATTGTGCTTATATGGCCGCTTCTCGTGATGAATTTCGCGTCCGGTCCATCACCTACTTTATTTCTGTATTTGTTTACAATAATTTTTTGTTAATTTCATTTACATTGCCATATTTTTTTTTTCAAACTGTCAAAACAATAAATTATTAATAATTACAATGTATAAATTAAATGTCTTATAAGAATATTAGTATATTGTTAAAATTTGAAATAAAAATATAATCTATATTTAAGATTTATATAAGATATACATGTTACTTACAGTGTATTCTACGTTCAATTTTATTTTAATTGTCTTTTGGCATTTTATAGTTAACATATATTTAGATTCCTTGTCTGGTCCCCCTCCTTTTCAGAAAAAAAATGCTGATTCCTCGAGATAGAGAAAGTTTCATTATGTTTTAATGGTTATATGGAATTTGCATTGGATCCAGTATAAATCTGTGCCTGTAACTGGGCTCTTTTCACGCAGAGTTCCAGGAATCACATGTTTATCTGAAATGATGGCCTAAAACCACGTGGCTGGATATTTGAATGTTAGCGAAACAAACAGCCTCTAACTATCCAGACTGAAATTATGACCAAATATAACATCGATAAATTCAGAATTTAGCACATCGATTTGATATACACACGCTTCTGACACCATTATTGTGAACCCCGCCTGGAAGCGGTCAATGTTCCCCCCATATTCCATTCAGATCCACAGGGGTGCGTCACGGCAGTACTATGCCCTGAGGTGATTCTTCCAGATAAGAAGAGTAGATAGATAACTTTATGTCGTAAGCCAGAAGCTTCTTGACATAAACATATTACATAATAAATTTAATTGGCGGATAATGGTTTTATATTTAAACCATGTACTTGCCACTGTAACTAAGTAAGTAAGTATAAATTACGCTAACATGTATCTAGTAAGGTGATCTATATGCTAACATTTCAGTCTATATAACAGAAGATAGTGAGACTAAACCAAGACTAAGATTTTGGTTTTTCGTATTTCGCCAGCTTCGTAGATAAAGCGTGCTAATTTTTTCAAGGAAGATATATGTTGAACTTGACTTGAAGCACTTTGTACATACTGGATTTTTTCCCAGTAATATGGTCTCTAATCAACTTACTTCTGGCTTCATAATATGTCGGACAGATAAATAGGAAATGATATTTATCTTCAACTATAGCTGTATCACACAACAGACAAAGTCTTTCAAGCCTGGCAAGTCTATTACTGCCATACCGACAGGTTTCTATAGGTAAACTCTGGGACGACAATCTCAGGCGAGTTAATGCTCTTCTGTGCCTTATGCCTATTATGTGTTACCTTTTGTAAGTAGGATTCGAACTTAAAGACATCTTTAATATAATTATACAAGAATAATTTTGTGGAGTCAAATTCTCTACAAAGCTCTTGATACAAACAATTAAATACACGCGGTCTGAAGATCTTTATAAAATAAGTAATATTAACACTACTAGGAAATATAAAAATATCACCAAAACTATATTTGTTCAAGCAATCTCTAACACATGAGATCCAGTTAAAACTAGGCTCTCACGATGCTAAAAAAAAACTATCAAACGCATTCTTCAAAATACAATGATCACAATTTGCAAATTTAGGGAAATATTTAACAATCCTAACAAGTCGTTGAGGGTAAAACGGAATTCTCCCTACTTCCCCATAAACAGAAGCGCTGTGTAACATTCATTTTTAGCAATTGTTTAAAAAATGTACGATGTACCCGTTCTACAGGGGTCGATTTATGCCATCCCCATACCTCGCTCCCATATACATAACAACATTACCCACAAACGAATTAAAACGATCACAAGACATCTTCACATCGACATAATGTTCTTTCAGTTAATTAACAGTAGATTTGCAGCTTTACGCCTTTGTCGGCTATTGTTTTTTTGGACTTTAAGAGTCCAGTGCTGCCAAGGCGTGGCTCATAGAACGGAAGTCTCGGCAACTGCGCAAGTCCGCTGGTTAATTTCTAAGTTCAAAAAATGACCAGTGGCACAGAGACGGCGGAATAATTCATGACAAACTTTTGACGAGAGCAAGGGCATCTGTGTTTAGTTGTACAATATGACACCGCAGTATAAGCGGGCGGATATGTTAAAGATTCCAGGTGAGTATTATTTTGATTGATTTATTGTTATTTTTCGATTGGGTGAAGTACTGCAAAAGCTGGTTTCCCATCTTTCCTTTCATATAAGGTAATGGCGAAGCCGGCGACTGGTAGGCTCCTGAGAAAGGATGTTTACTAGCTAGATACAAATGTCACGAAATCCCACATGTCCAGCCGTTGAGTGACAAGTTTGAAGCGGACCCCTCCGCCGAAACCATATTATTGACAGTATTAAGGGAGGCAGTTTACATCCAAATTGTGATGTGCGCTTGATCGTTATTTGACAGGGGATCAACACCATACTTAAGGGTATTTCACTTACATGGCGGCGTACCGGAAACCACCCTCGATTTCACAGGCAACAATACAGGACAATTTATAAAGATGCAATACATTTCAAACAGATTGGCTTAATATTGCCCCTTTATAGCTTCGAGAGCACCAATGCACCAGAAAGCTCCTTCCAACCACACGTTTCACTTGAACTAAAGACTGTTCGTACTTCAGAAGCCAATTAACTTACAACTGGAGAAAAATGTCTATAGTAACTGATGTTCATTTTAAACATGAGGAAAATTAACAAATAAACTTACATAAAACATATTATTTATTTCTGGGTTCTTATGTATTTATTTATTTATTTATTTATTGTTAAAATAAATTTAACTTCTTGTAGCTCTGTAACACACTACGAACAGCCCCAAAACTGCTTTTGATTTAGCGTCTTCTCCTTTTGGATCCAGACAATGTCTGGTTCAAATCTCGTATTACGTTGGTAGAAAATTGCAACACACCTTCTAGTATTTGTTTTTCAATTTTGTCGGCGGTAGAATTAGCGGCTATCGGTTTTAAGCCAACAGTCGAAGCCAGAAAGTGGATAGAAATAGTTTCATAACGGCAATCGGAGTAGTTGTTTGGTGCGTTATCAGTAGTGAGAGATCAATCGATCCCTCAATACTGGTAATGCATGGTTTGTGCGTTATCAGTAGTGAGGGATGATGTTGATACCGGACTACATGTTAAGAAAAGATTTGTTCGTTATCAGTAGTCCGGTATCATACCAGACTACATATAAAGAAGGGTATGTACGTTAATGAGTACTTATGGTGATGGCGTCGTACGGGGTCACCGGAGTGCATGGCACGGGGTCACCGGAGTGCATGACAAGTGTGTCGTCTGCTTGTTTAGGGATTTCGGCGGTTACATTGTGTACAAGTCAATGACTGAGTTTGCACATGATAATGTTAAACTCAATGTTATTATGTAATAATTCCGGACGGAAGATACCGGGCTATATGTTAAGTAAGGATTTGGGCGTTATCAGTAGTCCGGTATCATACAAAAAAGGATTTGTACGTTAATGAGTAATAATTGACGTGTATCACAGGTTGAGGGTGATGGTGTCGTGCGGGGTCATCGGAGTAAGTGACAAGTGTGTAAGCGTCTGCTTGTTTAGGAATTTTGGCGGTAACTTTTTGCTTGGTTCTTCTGCACTACTATTTATGTAATAATATTGTAGTGCATGATAACGTTAAATTCAACGTTATTATGTATTAATTCTGGGCGGAAGATACCGGACTACATGTTAAGAGGGGCTGTGGGTTTTGAGTACTAATGGCCGACGTCCTTGACGTGACGGGGTCGTGAGGGGTTACCGGAGAGCATGACAAGTGTGTCGTCTGCCCGGGATGAACCTGGCCTACTGCTAAATAAGAGCTGTGAGTAATTGAGTACTCCTTGACGAGGGAAGTGACGGTGGCGCGGGCCGGATGTCAGGTCATGTTATGCAATGACTTTGACGTTGAGAAAATGCGCAATGACGCCAATATGTCGAATGAAAGTGTCTCCTAGCGGCCTAAAGTGAACGTTACAACAACGACATCGATCGAGTTATCTCCCTTGAAAATGCAATTACAGGTGGCGCTGCGTTATGGACATCCAGGTATTTGAGCTAGCATTTGCTATGACATCATAAAGAACTTAAGCGGATGGGTCACAGCGCACGATTAAAAAAGGGAGGGTTGACCCTAGGGCTGTCATGGGGTGGTGTGGGTGTCTTCCCGTGATGCTTTGCGCGTCTCTCGCGAACGTTGACGAGATGTGACGAGAGTTGACATGCAGTGCTGTGGGGGTCACAACAACGCCATGAGGAGTGATCTCCCCTTATGAATCAGGAGGGGTTGACCCTAGGGCTGTCATAGGGTGATGTGGGGTCACATCCATGACGTCAGGCGTGATCTCCGTTGGCTCAACCAACATGGCCGTCACAGCCTGTCATCTTTGGACGAAGCTATTCGTCTCTGTCACAGCCGCACCGCACCGGACAGCGGCGGCGGAGGCGTCACGCCACAGAACGCCACGATGCCATGACGTACTGCTGCGGCGTTCTGCAACGCCGTTCTGCGGAGTCGTGCGGCGTTCTGCGGCGTCACGACGTGATCGACGGGAGTTATGTGGGTCATGACACGAGAAGAACTCATACCATGTTGCATTGTCATTTTATTGGCGATATGACATGTACAAAAGACGAACGTTTGTTTTGTATTTGTTGATCCGAGCGAATCACATGGCATGGTCTTCGTCGTCGGTGCTCTGCATGGGGTATTCTGAAGGTAACACTTGATCGAATACCTTCTTTCTCATCTGTACAGCGTTACTTAAGGTTTCCCCCGATGGAATCTCGAACATGTCTTCCAAACAACGCTTTGTTTTCACGCATTCTCGGTGTATAGGATACGGTTTCCAGTCGAGACAATGCGTGTTCAGGCGAAGATATTCGTCGCGGATCGAATTACGAATGTAGGGTTAGATGGTTTCGTAGGCTTTTTGCATGGCCGCTTTGTCCGTGTCATCGCCCGCTTCTTCCATAATTTTATCTTTAAAGCTGTCGAGAACGCTGCTGACTATGTCATCCCAAACCTCAGCGGACGGAGCGTCAGCATCGCCATCATCGCCCTCATCTCCGCTTTCGGCATCGCTGCTCTCGTTCGAATACGCCGACACCGATAAGTCGTCGTTGTCAGACTGCATGTCTTCTTCTTCGTCTGCTTTCATATTTTTCTTTGCTTTCTTCTGGATGTTTGTCACCCACACCACCCCACGACAGCCCTCCCTTTTTTATTCGTGCGCTGTGACCCATCCGCTTAAGTAACAACCCTTCTTTATGATGTCATAGTAAATGCTAGCTCAAATACCCGGATGTCCATAGCCCATAGCCATCTGTACTTGCATTTTCAGGGGAGATAACTCGATGAATGTTGTAACGTTCCCTTTAGGCCGTTAGGAGACACTTTTACTCGACATATTGACGTCATGAAACATGGGTTTACAATGATGCACACATTGAGACAGGTATGTCATACATTTCCACAAACCATTTCTTCATTTTTATCTCTCTATTGTATCCTTTTAAAGTGCCAGCACAGATTATTCATTAGTTATAAGCTGTGTCTATAAGATTAATTGTGATTGTGGCCAGTCATATATAGGACAAAGTTGCCGACGGCTGTCTGTGCGAATCAAGTCCGCAGTGGCTGAACACCTATCCCTTCATCTCAATCTCTCCGTCCTATGGGGCTATGCCAACATTATTTCTGCCAACACAAACAATTGAAAGAAACGTATGCTACGCGAGGCGCTAGCCATTAAAAATCTGACAACTGAGTTGAACAGAGACGAAGGGCATCGATTACCCAACGTATGGACTGGGCTTTAGTATTAGTTTCCCCCCTCTCCCCCCCCCCTCCCCTTCCAGTATCATATTCACATCTAGTTTATATTGATAGCTCTATATCAAGGGCAGCAGCACTAATCATGCTATATTTGTTTTTTCTTTCCTTTTTAATTTATTAGGTAGCATGCTTGCATGTGTATCTAATATGAATTCCATGCTACTAATTGTGTGTTTTTTCTTACAGATTCTACCACCTTAAATACAAACAACCACTAGAATGTAGTTTTCTTCATTTTTATCTCTATGTTATCCAATTATGGTGCCAGCACAAATTATTTCTTTCCCAACTCAAAACAGTTT
>JAQQZZ010133544.1:0-28032 GCA_030265115.1 Mopalia vespertina | reverse complement strand
GCAAAAGCTTATGTACGTGAAGTCTTATCAGCTATACAAGAAGGTAACCGAAACTACCACTGGGAGCCGCCCAGGGGGCGGGGAGGACTCCAGGAAAAAAGTGCGCCAGAACCCCCACCCCCTATACTACTGACCACGCATTTTTCATAACTGCTGATTACAGGCTATCTATCCGCGCTCACTTTTTCATTTGGCTATAATTCTCTTTAAATGCTGCATTCTTGCATGGTTTCCAAATGATATAATTTCCTTCTTCGTCATGGCTTTCAAGGAAAATGAATTGAAAAAGGTTGTCTTTGTTTTCAGTGTTTGTCAGCCTGGTGAGTTCGTATGTCAGTGCTATACGTGACGGCGCTGTGCCGTGTATAGATAATGCGCTGAATACTATGGTGGAAAGAGAGAACACTAACGCCATGGGTGTGGCGGTTAAAGTGTTCGACACGTACATGAGAGAGAATCTGACACTGCCTACAGATTCAGACAAAATTCAAGAGGCCAAAGGCATAGCACTCGACAAGTGCATAACCTATTTTGTTAATGATGCAATTAACGACAAAGGTTACAAGTGTTCGTTCAAGTTGACAGTGAGTACATTTTAAATAGTCGACACCTAGAATAGATGGATGTAGAACAAACGTTTTCTGTGGATGTTGAAATATGGTATAGGCTTATCGATTGTCGCACATTACGCATATATGATCTCACTGAATAAGCATCAATTGTTCACATCAATTCAAACATATTCCAGGAGTATTTGGAAGAAAGCTTATTTCAAGCGTGACTATCCGTGAACTATAATAACATACATCCCATCAGCTATTTAATATGATTATGATTTTGTTATCCTTATCATACGAAATTATCATAGGACTTGTGTCATCTGCATTATCCTTATGGCCTGCGATAGTGATCAATCATTGGAAAACACGGTTCATCCTACTGGTTTTGCTTTCATTTCAAGATCAACATTAAATTTTGAACTAGTGAAAAAAAAATCAAAATTCTGAAGGCAAAATGAATTAATAATTTAGTTTTGTTAGTAGGGCATATATGATAGAGCCATTGACAAGGTGTTCGGGGTTAATACTCCATTTTGTGTCGATATGTCGTTCCAGTGATTACTGAAGTAATGTGTATTAAATTTCAATGATTCGCTGTATTCATTAGACCAATTGAAATAGGTTTTATCGCCTGCTATTCAATAGACCAATTGAAATAGGTTTGATCACGTGATATTAGATCTAATGTAGAATGAATTGATAGCCTATCCATAAATAAATATTCTTTTATGTTTTGTCGACGATACATTGAAACTTCCTTGCTTGCTTAGTTAATGGTAGAAATTAGACATTTTTCCCATTTGAATAGCCATCTAAGTGTGGCTCACTTTTTGAACATCCAGTGTTGGCATTTTAAAATGTTTTCTTACAGATCATTTGAATAGTTATACCAGCCCCTATGGTTGGACAGACAAATAAGTCCACGGAAATTTCGAAAACATGATAAACTTATTGATTTGCTGTTGCATTCTGAGAAACAACCAACCACAACTACACTCTTTGTTCAATCGATATTATTTCAATTCGCAGTAAGTTTGTAAGATATATTTCAGATCACTCAATTAAAAAACATTATAACTGTGTGTATCCAAGCCTTACGTCCCAAAATCGTTTTTCGAAGAATCGACCCGGGGATCCAGCAAAACACAAACACAGCAAGTATAAGATAAAAAATTTGAAACCCTTCGTAAATTGAATTAATGTAAACAGACAAAATACGGCACATTTTTGTGGATTTGCATTTCAGAGTGGAATTGCTACATCGCCAAATAAATAAGGTTATTAGTTGAGTAAATACTGCCTCATTTTCTACTGTGGACATTTTTTGTCTGTTCAGTAGTTAGAAATCATATAAAAAGACAAAAGGTATCTATCGAAAAACATGGTAAAACATGGTAAAAATGTAGGCTATATGTTAAACAAATGTACCACCCTTCTGATGCTAACTCTGTAAGAATTCAAATGTAGGATATTTGTCTATTTCAATAGGCCTTTGGACTGGTCAGACTTTGCAGTGTAGTAAAACTTTACTAGCGCTATCGTGTGGTTCAAACCTTGCGTAAACTCTCCTCGGTCAATCTAGAATCTGTTCAAATTAAGAAAGTGTTATCCCAAAATGACGAAAATAATGAACGTGAGTATTATTTTTATTTTTCATATACACTGTTATTTTTTTTAACTACAGCAACAAATAGAACTAAAGACCATTGAATGGAAGAAACGGAATGAGCAGGCCTCCACCAAGAAATGTATAGAGTTGCTACACAATCTGTGTACTGATATCAAAAGGAAGATAAAAGATAATGGTTACTTTTGTGATGGAGGATATGAGATGTACATTAAAGATCTGAATGATGTGCAAGACCAGTACAACAAAACTACAGGACTCGGTGTTAAGGTATGATTAGACTGGAACTGAAAACTGAAAATTATTTTTTGTCTGCCTTACCTTGATACTCAATTCAAATGTTCCTGTTCATTGGAACTTGAAATGCATTCATGAATCTACCAGCGTTCTTCAATTGTCCTGTCTTTTTGGCGTTTTGTGAATGTCCTGTCTTATCTGTGTTTGTGACTAGTGGAGTCGATAATGGCTACCTTATCCCATTTGTCTGGCACGCCGTCACATGGGTGAAACAACTCTAAGTACAGCGTTAAACCTCGATCAAGTAAACAACTATCAAATTAACCACTATAGACTTAGTTGTATAGAGTGAGCAGTTAGGGTAGCATATGCTAGTACAGAATAAGGAAGGGTTGTGCATTAACGAAGTATATCTTTTCAAGAGATCTTATTAGGTATAGTAGTGCTCTGGAACTGGTGGCCCGCACCACTACACGTGATAAGGGTTTTGTGTTATTATGTATAGTGGAGGGGGCTGCTCTATACTTAATAAGTAAGGGTGGTCTCTATGAAGTAGAGTGGTGTGTGGGAGTGGCTATGGGTCATGGGTAAGGGGTGGGTTGTGTTGTATGTTTATAATAAGGTAGGGTGTAATGTATGGTGTTGTTGTTGTTGTTATATCACAACATTTGATATTGGATTGACAGAAAGTATTTGCCTTAAGAATTGGTTGCCCCTGGTAACTGCCTTTGTATGTAAACATGGATGTGTGTGTTTAATAATAGACTGAACGTCTGTACGACTGCGCGCATGTCTGTCTACACATTGGTCACCGGTGTCTAGTTGTACAGGAACCACAGCATACAGCATTGTGGCAGGGTTCGAATGTGATGTCCGCTAGAGTAGTCGAACAAATTCGACACTAGTAGGTTGATCCTAGCACCCTATGGCCTACCTCACAGGTGTTTAGTTGGATGGCTGTTCTGTCGTTGTTTCCCACACAATTTTATCACTGGCGGTTAAGATTTTAGAGCAAACCGATCACTCCGACTTAGTGATCGACCGTAGATCAGACAGCCTAGTCTTTGTCTGTTTATCACTGACGCTCTAGATGATACATGAGACCGGTCACTCCGACAATCAATACAGCGACACGTCAAGCACATCAAAGCAAGACACTATTGTTATTTTATCTTTTTTTATTTTATTACGAGATATAATTTTTTTATAAGAGTAATGACAATTTTAATAGTGGCTTGTTGTGATGTTTGATGTGTATTAATCTGTATATTTATTGAACCACGCTTAATCACACTGACAAACCAGACAGGCTAGTCAGGCGTGCTTTTGACGTATGGGATTGAGTGAAGTGTCGATGCCTGCGATGCCATGGCAGACGCTAAACTCCATTAGTCGAACATCGCTGCCTCGGTACAGGATTTACGAGTCTACAAATGCGTTGTCTAGCAAAGTTTGAAAATGGTCGGGTGAATTAAGGCGTATACTCGTGTTGAAACATTTCACCGACGACGTTTGTGTCAAGCTCAACAACCCGACCCAATACGCCGCTACTACGATACACCGTCTTACCAACGATTGATGATTTATCACGAACCAAGATACAGCTAATGATCACGCCGCTCGCGCCTAACGTATGTCATCGTTGGCTTCCATGGTCGTTCGTATTAACATCAGCAGCTCTATATCAGCATATTCTTATCGCCAACCCAACTCCTCGTTGGGGCAGATACACCCAGCAGTGGAGAGAAGCGATGGCGAAACACCCGCAACATATACACAAACCGCCAACGACCAAGTCAACAACAAAGACCCTCGATCAGACTTTGCGACGGTTGTATTACGAACAAACAGCCCGGCGGCTTACATCGGTGTGAACGGATTGTGGAAGGCGGTACGTGATCGAGGTGCCAAAGTGTCGAAAGCTCAAGTGGTTGAAAGGACAATCCACCTATACGTTACATCCACCCGCCCTACGACACTTTCGTCGGAATCGGTCAATAACCCGGGATATCGACAGTCAATGTCAAACGGATTTGATGGACATGTACAGCTCAATGGCAAGCGGATTTGGTGGAAGCCAATCACAGCGACGGCTACCGCCCTCTTCTCACCTGTATTGACATCTTGTCCAAATACGCCTGGGTCGTTCCGATTCGAACTAAAGCGGCGACCCAGCTGTTCGACGGCTTTAAAACCATATTTGCCACGGAGCGCAAACCGCTATTTTTTTACAAACAGACGAATGGATGGAATTTCTTAATAAAGGATTTAAACACTTTTTACAACGAAGTAACGTGTTGTATTTTCACACCTGGAACGAAACGAAAGCGTATGTGGTCGAGCAGTTTCCTCACACTTTTAAAGATAGGATGTACAAGTATTTTACAGCGGCCAATACCAGTCGCTACATCAGTGTCGTGCAAGACTTGGTGGAAAGATAAAACAATGCCTGTCACAGCATTATTGAGTGAGCACTAACCCAGGCCACTGTTGAGCAGCAAGCCGTCATCCGAAGGCGTTTGTATGGAACGGTCGCCTCATCCCCCAAAGTCTGAGATCAGGTCTGTATCAGTAAAGGAAAAGGCGTGTTTGAAATAGCCTATTTACCAAATTGGAGTAAGGAAATATTTTAAATTAAACAACGCCACCCTCGACGACCGGTCGTGTATACGTTAGAAGAATTGAAAGGAGAGGCGATGGTCAGTACGTTTAACGATGCTGAATTACAACACGTCACCACCAAACCCGAGGATAACTTGGCGTCGCAGGTGCAACAGATACTGAAGATGGAAAAACGTTCAATCAGGTTTAAGTGGCTGGGTTTGCCTGCTAGTTTCATTTGGTGGATTTATGAAACAATCGTGTCTTACAGGTACCCACAGACCTATATCGACCTCAATCGCGACTCACCTACCAAGCACCACTGCCAGGACCGACAACAACAGCGCCACCACTGAAAACGACAGCGTCAATACAACCAACATCATCCCCATCACCCATCGGCGAGGCCATGTCAAACCAGATCGCCCTACCCACCATTAGCACCACGCCATCTTGGTCAACGACACAGTCGTCATGGATACGCGTTTTCAAAACCCGTTTGCAACCCGAGCTTTGCTTCAACACGTTGCCAGATTGAGTCCCCCCACCTCGGGTCAGATCTTGTGGACTTACGGGGAATGGCAACTGCTCAACGACACGATGCCCACGGTAGAATTTCACGAAGGTTTGCCTTTTCTAAAAATGTTTGAGCATCAACGCTATTGTTGTATATGATCTCTGGTCCGAGTCTGAACACCATGTGGCCGCCCTCTTAACCAAGGGAATTCATCATCGGACTGGAGCGTCGTGTACAAAGTACAAAACTTGTTGGACTAAGGTAAAGACCACCGCACGATAAGCTTAAATGCACAGTTATAAGTGGTGTTTAAACCCCTAGGGACGCCTTTAAAATAAACCGGCACGGCCGCAACCGCTGACAAACAGCCGCCCACAGAAGCAGGGGAACCGGCCGCAACACGTCTTGAACAACATCATCAGCAGGATTAGCAACACCACCAACCGAATGAATGGGTACAGGGCCATATTGACGAGCCCGATAACGGTTTTTAAGCCTTGTAAGTCTACTGCCACTTGGTGGAACCTTTTGTGGTAGGCGATGCAATCGTCAACCACTACACTGGACAAGGCGTTGGTGTTGGTGGTGGTGGTGTTGGCGGTTTCAACGTCTTCAGAGGAGCGTTCAGACAACGTGGCCTGTGGGGCATATTAAGCAGCGTGTTTAAACTGGTCTGATTCCCGGTCCTGCAAGGGAACAAAGCTGTCGGTCGACAAGCGTTTATCAGTGGCCTGTACACCGCACAGGATGTGGTCCAAGCGGCTCCTGTCAAACGGAAAATGAAATGTCGCGCGACCGAAGCCGCTGAACTGCTATTCACACAAGCCAAACGGCGGGGTTTTGAACAGGACAGCGCACACCCTGAACCGGGTATACAATGACACTCGTAGCGGATCGTCGTCAGACCAGCCAGGACACCCAGACGGATTCATCCCAACATCTAACGTGTGATGGGATTAACATTGAGTTTGATTTCTGGGCCCTGCGACCGACCCAAGGCAGTTTGTTGACGAATAGGTGTGAAGCGCACAGTCCCGTTGCCAGCATTAGCGACTGCGGTCCAGTGGAATTCCACATTGCCAATGTTGACAATGACACGCACCTAGATTTGACCAATATGTTTTTGTACGTCAAAGTGAAAATCGTGAAAGAGGATGGAACGGATTTGGTCGAGAAGGATCAAGTTGCACCCCCGAATCTGTGGCCGCAGGTCGACGTCAGCTTGAAAGATAAGTTGGTGAGTGCCTTTACCCCGCTTAGATCGAAAGCTGACTGCCTTACGGAACCGGAGCGAAAGACTCGCAACATTCAGCATTCAACATCTGCAACGGTGACAACCAAGGGTGTGTTGACCGCATGAAGCACACGGGCAATGAGTCGATCGACAAACATGCTAGTTCGTCTCCACCGGGACATTGGGTTTTAAGTTGGGTATCTCCTCAACCACTTTACACTACCAGTGCGACTCTCCTGTGCCAAAGAGCCTTTCGCTTACTGAAACAAAAAACGTCCAGATTAGAAAGTCGTTCTCCAAGACTCACAAATGCACGTTCGCAAAGTACAAATCAGCCCACTCCTCCAGGCCGCCAATGTCAGGGTTTTGGAAAAAGCACTGGCCAAATACCCGATTCGACGCGTGCTCACCAAGTGCTTTGGCGTCCCCAAAGGACAAACAGCCGTGGACGAAAAAACATGTTGTTGGATTTGCTAGCGAAACGGCTCATACTCTGCGTAGTCGACAACACAGTCTTCGACGGTACTTATAGCAAAAACACCTTCAAATTCCAACATATGGACTTGAACTACATGGCTCTGCACATGGACGGTCGAATTCAAATTCCAGCACAACCCTCACACCACGTCTAAAATAGCACTTGTATGTGAGCTCATACTTTAATACATTCACCGGTGTTTGGAAAGCCTATCGGTACGAATGGAGCGCCATCTCACACCACGAGTTTCAATGCTGCTACGTCTTGTTCTGTTTCGAACTGTACCCCAATTTGCACAGCGACAATGCGCTTAACCCATTCAGAAAGAATGATCAGCGTGATTTGTTACACGGAATATGAGACTGGGGTATGAGGGTGGGTTGGTCTGTGATTACGACGAAACACACCTTGAAACACGAGCGACACCCGCTGAAGTTGTGTGGTGTCCATGCCTTTAGGTCTGAAAGTCACACTGGATCTGCGATCCACTTCATCATGTACCACTCATATAAAATCAAACAAACCACTGTTGACACAAAAAATAACATAAATTTTATAGTGCACGAGTTGACTCGAGATTTTGAACGAGCTGGCTCGCACGATTTAGCTATAGCACCGGGACTCAATATATATATTCAATGACTGAAGAGAGAATAATTTATTAACTATAAGTTTACAAAGTTTAGATAGTACGCCTACTCACGTGATCTAATCCAATGCTGTCTAAGTATCCGAAATAATTATAATTTAGAAAGTATCGGCGAAACATAAATTTAGACTACCAACAATACTTAACCAAATTCAACTCCTGCCCTCTTGAACTCTGCTTTCCAACTAACTATTAATCGGATATTCAATTGCCAAGAAAACTTGCGGGAAATGTAACATCCAATCAGCGAAGAGCTGCAGTGATTTCATTTGTCTATAAAAGTAAACAACTTTACTTATCACGTGATACTCAAATAGTAATAACTGTTATTATCCTGACAACTTAATAACACCGCTTATTCTAAACACTGATGTACAGGCTCATGCAATTAAGAACATCTTGTTAGCTTCAGTTATTAATATGGCTATGTGATCACTCCAGTATCCATGGAAATTTAAAGTAACTCCAAGATTTTTGTGGGAATTTGACAATTCTATCTTTTCTCCAATGAAAACTGGTTCAATATTCGATTTCTCTCTACGTCGAGGAAACAAGACTGATTTCGTTTTGGAAGCGTTGAATGACGTATTCCATTTGTGGGTCCAATCTTCAATTGATATTAAGTCAGAAATAAAAGATTCGTGTAGTAATTGCTGAGACAAGTTATCTGATGTTATATAAAGACATGTGTCATCAGCGAACAGCCTAATGTTGTTCGTTACATTGCTTGACAAGTCATCAATATATATTAAAAATAGAAGAGGCCCCAGGACCTATCCTTGGAGTACACCTGATACCACACACGTTAATTTAGATTCGCTGCCATTAAACACTACTCTTTGGTGTCGTTTGAGCAAGTAACTGTCAAACCAATCAAGTAGTCGTCCCCTTATTCCACGAGCGTAACTGGGCAAGTAAGCCTCGGTGCCACATTCGACCAAAGGCTTTGGATACATCAAAAACACGAACAAAACCTCGCTGCCCACATCAAGACTTTGACTATCAAAATATATATCGATTGATTGGAACGAAGTAGAGCTGTTGGAAAGAAATCCATATTGATATAAAAATATGTCACGTTTTAAGAAAGGAAAGATATTTAAATACAACCCTCTCAAAGACTTTACTGATATAGGTAACAAGTTAGACAATTCGGTACTTTTTCAAGAATGATGGATCACCTGCTTTTAGGATTAATTTGTATTTTGTATTTGTTTATTCACTATAATAATTAAATAAAACAAATTTATTGAATAGAAAGTTTCAATAGTCGGTAATAAAGTCTTTAAGACATGTTCTATCCCGTTAAAAAACAAGTTTACGTAAATTCGAATCAATCAATTAAATAATCTAAATTAAGAATACAACTGTTTTAACAGCAATGTATATATTTTGTTCCCATCAAAGAGAGGAGAGAAAATAATCCTTCAGATTAGATTTAAATAAGGACAGCGAATCAATAGTTTTAAGTGTAGCTGGGAGCTTTTACCATTCTCTTGGAACGGTGTGTTTTAAAGAGTGGAAAGAAAACTGATAACAGGTAATAGGTATATAGCTGTTTAAATTAACAGTTCTAGTTGGGTAACTGTTGACAAACGATTAGTGAAGAGCTACGACTGCATGTTGGGAAAGTCCTTTGTCATTGTAGTGTGTAATTGCTGGTCAGAAGATGACGAAGTGTAAATACCGGTATCATCAGCAAACAAAATGAAACGGAAAAGATCAAAATAATTAGCTATGTCATTTACATAAATTCAGAAGGCCAAAATAGACCCGTGATGATGGAGCGCCACATTCAATAATCGAAGGGTGAAAAAGATGATTTTCGATTTTAACAGATTGGGGTCGGCCAGAAAGGTAGCTCTCGAACCATCTATTAGGAATATGGCGAAAGCGAGTGTTTTAATTTATTAAATAGAATTGAGTGATTTACTGTATCAAGTGCAGGTTAATATTTGAAGGGAGGGTGGAAGGCATGGTCTGTTCTGGGGAGTCAATGAGGTCAGCGTGGAAACGTAAGACAAAAAATAAATAAGAGAAGAAAGCAAGCTCCACATCCAGTACTCTGTCAGTCATTAGAATACGAGATTCGAGGTATGAAAAACAATACAATGTGTAAACATACAAGTACAGAATGAATAACCTTTATAATATATATAATGCAAAAAACATATAGCAATACGAAATAGTTACATTTATTTTGACATAGATGGAAAAACAAAAGGCCATATGAATTTGGCACATTTTACAAAACAACAGAAAGACAAATTAGAGAAAAAAAAGGATTTGGGACATTGCTGTCGTTGAATACATGGCTAATAATATGCTATTGCACTGAGTGATCGTATTAATATTACTGTAGGCCCCTCTTTTTATCGATGTGGGTTGGTCATGGAGCAGAGCTGGCTTTCTGTATATAATAAAAAAAGTATACATCTTTCCAATAGATTGTTTCATTGGAATTTTACCTTATACTCAAGGGTATTTCACTTATGTGATGGCGGAATCTCCACCGCAATTTCTGCAATTATCGATGAGGTAAATGGATAGAAAACATCGTATAAAACCTTCCCCGCAAAGCTCAGATTGTAAAACGTATCCCAAAAATCTGACTGCATGTCAATCCAGAAAGCCTTAAGTAATAATAACTGCCACTTTAACTTTTAACATAAATTGTTTGAGATATTTCAGTGATATGTATATAGCCTCGTGAACATCCATTAAGTCTCAAGAGCTACATGTATTTCAGGACAATTCGTATTTAAACAGAAGTTTAATTAACGATAAACAATGAGCATGGAATTCAACCCAGCTGACTGGATTGAGCCATTTCAGTACCTGACAATTGTATGAAGCTTCATCAACTCCGATGGAAAAATCAAGATGATATAATAATTGTCACGACCACTATAGCTGATCTTTTTAAATTCATATGGAAATCAAAGAATACGAAAGGCTGTGAGAGCCTTCAAGGTTTCAAATATATCCTACAATACACAAAGCATATTATAATACGTTTTATTATTTTTGTGTGTATTTTGTATTTTCATTGGGTTTTTATTAGGCTAAAGCCATCTTGTTCACGTTCTTAAAAGATAAATGGGTCACCGGACAGCTGATTGCTAAACAAGATAAAGGGATTTCTGAAAGGGAAAGAGCACAGAGAAGTAAATCTAACATATTTATTGTGCAGGTTATTGGTGATGTAAAATGTGTTAAAGGCAAAAACATAGTTACATTCTGAACACATTATGAAATCCACTTTAAATTAAATGCTCTTTCGATATCTGGCATAAAAACTGTCACAACAGTTTTAACAACAACAATACTGTTAACATTCTTTACTTTGTAGCAGCAATGCCTGTATGACTGTACCATGTCTGCATGATTGATTGATTGATTGGTGTTTTACTCCGTGCTCAAGGGTATTTCACTTATATGACAGCGATGTATTCCAACAATAATGGACACTGGCACAACTAAGATGTGAAGCATTTCCATAATGTTGGAAGTTAATTTTCCTCCATTACTAAGTAAAGACACCATGTCTGCATGAAGATCTCAGGGGATTTCATACTCTGTTAGCCATATTATTATACTTAGTTTAAAACATAACTAGGGACTTAAGGTGCATTCTGGTGTATGAACTGTACTCAGAACAAAAGGGGATTCCCCTTATTTATCCTGTTTTGACTGGTCGACTATTATGTAGTGTTTTCCTGACCAATCAAATTGTCGCAAATGAAGGGAAATACCTGAAGTCACAAATAGCATCGTGAGAATGTACTTTAAAAACGCTCAGATTGCATTCACAGAACGGTACCAAAAGAGAATGCAAGATGATTTTAAAAAATAAGCTGATGACAGGACTTTCAGAGCAATAACCCCAGAACTCCTTTTATTTCTAACAGGAGAAATCCACGACCGCCTATTACATACAATGTTCATGGAGGAATTAAGAAAGGCACAAGACCATAAACCGAACAAAAGCGGGTGTTTCGCTGACACGTCATTGGTGAGAGTTCAACAAAAGGGCGGATCGGTAGTGGAGAAGCTGCTATCTGAACTGAATGTAGGTGACAAAGTGGAGTCATACGACTTCCAAACTAACAAAATGGTTTTCTCTGACGTGTATTTTATCGCACATTCAATCGAAAGTGACACATATGGAAATGAATTGCTACACATAAAATTTGAGAGGAGTGTTAAAACTGGGGGAATCCGTCTTGACGAAAACCATCTCGTTTATGTGACGAAAAGCGGTGAGATAGATATCGCCCTTCCAGCCCAACCAATCCGGGCATCAGAAGTTAAAACCGGGGACCGAATCTGGGTTCGGGAAGGAGCCGCCTTAATACCCATGGAGGTCTCGGAGATTAGCGAGACAAAATCTGGAATACGTCATCCTATGACGATGAACCACGTCATCATCGTGGATGACGTCCTGGTGTCTGTGCACATGTTTCACGAGCAGATCTACCGAGTCCTGACGTCACCATTGCGATTGCTCTATGCAGTCTCCCCCAGTCTTGTCCAGAGTCGATTCGTTACAAAAGTAGTCAACACTTGGGATTATGTGGAAAAATTAATGTAGACTTGGTAGGTTGAGTGACGGCCTAAATCCATATTGACCAGAATTAAGAATTTTATATAATGTCAGAGAATTGGTCATACGGAGGGACACAAGTTTTTTAATCACTTTACTAAAACTGAACAAAACCGAAAAGGGGCGATAATTTTCACATAAATGTATATAAACTCTCTCAAAATAGTTTTAGATATTTTTAATACACTATGAAGATACATAGCTGGAAGGAGCAGTTGATGGTGTGCTACCAGGCTCGTTATTTATTCGCACAGGCCTACTGGCTTAAGTATAGCCATTTTAATAGTAATTTGCTGAATCAATATATTTTAATGGTAGCTTAGTTGAGGCTGTATCTGATTACATGTGAAGATTGTATTTGAATAACGAATCAGATACTTTATTTTTTAGAAAGTCTCCACACTTGTTGCGACTCGCTGGTATTTGTGACGGATGTTTTATGCTACCCTACCAAAATCTAGGTTAAACTCGCTGATGAGCTATTTTGATCGGGGCAGATGTTTCAATGTAACGTTATATAACTAACTGGAACAAATCCAACTTATCGGTTTTGGGTAAAGTACAAAGAAAAACTTTTTTTGCTGTCATTATTTAATTATATTATCCCGTCTACGATAATACTCCAAAGCGATACTAAAAGGAAAAAATAGGAAGTTTTTCAAATTCATATCGAATTCATACGAAAGGTTGTCAAAAAGTCTTCAAGATTTCAAATACGAAGATCTTACATAATATATATCCTACAAATAGTTTGTTAAATGAAATGGGAATAGCCCCAGGCAATAGATGTTTATTGTGTAACGAAATTTAATATAAAGAACGCTATTTGTCAAATGCGACGATGTGCAACCACTATGGATAGCAATTAACACATCTATTCAAAGCAAAATAGGGTTCAGAGGGAAATTAAACATTAATGATATTTGTTTGATTACGTTGACGAAGGAATGTCCATTCAATATACCTTGTTCATAAATAAAATCCTGCTCATAGCAAAGATGTGTTCTAGTAAGTATATATACTGTATATATATCATTAACATATTCTGTTAATGATTTTTTAATCAGAGGTATACGTTAGAAAAGGGAATGAATAGTGTATGTAATAAATGAAAATGGATCAAAAATATTTTATTTGCATAATGTCCTATTTGTACAAAATTGGACTATTTCAAACTCTCCTATAAGTAGATGGTTTCTATCTATTTACCAGATTTATTGCATGTAATATAAGAAAATGGACCAAAAATATATTATTCACATAATGTATATTATTTGTACAAACTTGGACTATTTAACACTGTCCTATAAGCTGATGGGTTCTTTCAATTTATCAGATGTACTGTATGTTATATAAGAAAATAGTACAAAAATATTATATTCGCATAATGTATCTTATTTGTAAAAAAGATTGGACTACATCACACTGTTCTATAAGCAGATGGTTTCTTTATATATACCAGATTTACTGTATGTAATATAAGAAAATGAAACCAAGATTTTTTACTCGCATAATGTATCTTGTTTGTTAAATAATTGGACTCTGTCCTATAAGCTGATGGTTTCTTTCTATATACCAGATGTACTGTATGTTATATAAGAAAATAGTACAAAAATATTATATTCGCATAATGTATATTATTTGTAAACAAAATTGGACTATATCACACTGTTATATAAGCAGATGGTTTCTTTATATATACCAGATTTAATGTATGTAATATAAGAAAATAGTACAAAAATATATTATTCACATAATGTATCTTCTTTGTACAAACTAGGACTATTTTACACTGTCCTATAAGCAGATGGTTTCTTTATATATACCAGATTTACTGTATGTAATATAAGAAAATGGAACAAAAATATTTTATTCACATAATGTATATTATTTGTACAAACTTGGACTATTTTACACTGTCCTATAAGCAGATGGTTTCTTTCTACTTACCAGATCTATAAGAATTTTTTTTAAATCGATTAAAATGGATTTTGTTTGGTTGCGTTCGGCGGGTGGTTGGAGGGAGCTTCCTGTTGCGGTCGGTTTATTTTATACACATAATGTATCATTTTTGTACAAAATCGTACTATACAAAATTGGACTATATCACGCAGTCCTATAAGCTGATGGTTTTACCACATTTATTGTATGTAATATAAGAAAATGGAACAAAAATATTTTATTCGCATAATGTATCTTATTTGCAAAAAATTTGAAATTTTCACACTGTCCTATAAGATCATGGTTTCTTTCTATTTACCACATTTATTGTATGTTATATAAGAAAATGGAACAAAAATATTTTATTCGCCTAATGTATCTTATTTTAACAAAATTTGAATTTTTCTCACTGTTTGATTAACTGATGGTTTCTTTCTATTTACCAGATTTACTGTATGTAATTTAAGAAAATAAAAAATGTATTCACATAATGTTTCTTATTTGTACTAAATTGGACTATTTCACACTGTCCTCATCTTCGCTAACCAAGGGTTTGATTCCCAGCTACTCTGCATAACAACCCTTGGCCGATTATTCAAATATAAATAGAACTACACCTACGCCCCCCTGGCGGATAACATGACCAAGTTTCGAGTTAAAGCGCTGATAACATAAGTTGAATGTGTTTCTCTAGTTTTGACAATTTGTTTAACTTTGTAAAGCACTGTTGGCGTATATATGGAGATATAGTGTCTGTAGGGGTGGGTACATATGCAATACTCTCTTTTAGTTTGTTTAACCCTTTAAAGCCCAAGCCCGGTTCCAATTTGCAGAAATGTATGGGGCTCTTACATAGTAATGGTTATATGCCTAAAATGGAATATCAATAATCAAATTGCACCCACGCGACAGTTGACCTACATTTTGGGACTGTATCATATATGATACAGTAGGCTTTGATCATTACAAAAGCGCATTATCAATTAACTGTATTATATATGATACGCTGGGCTTTAAAGGGTTAAACCACCGAACATATCCCTTTTTCGACGACACTTTCCACTTTCGTTATTGACTATCGTTGTCATTTTTAATAGCAGAGTCCTCTCGTGCCACAACATCTGATTGGTTGCGTAGAGGTTCCCACGCATCCAACCAATCGCTTGGAAGCCGAGTCCGATTATATATGAATTATCCGCCAAGGGCTGTAATGTAAAGTAGCTCGGAATACAACTCTTGGCTAGAAAAGATGATCAACCATATATATCAATGTTAATGTAGAGAAAGATAATTTTTTGAGCCTGGGGAACTTGCGTCTGGGGAATATAAGGATCTTCTATGTAGCTGAGTATTTAGAGAAACAAATACTTATTTTTGTCCGTTTAGCTGGTCAGGTATTATGTAAATATGAGTGCATTGGCACTCCGAGGGTGTTTGCCGCGGGCCATTGACGGGAGAGCAATATTCAGTCACAACTCTGCATGATGATATCAGAAGACTGAAACTGGTTATATAATACACAGGGTAGTTGCATTGGCCTTTTGTCTAACGATTCGTCTCATGGGAGGACATGCACCTGAAGTCTCCTTTGTAAGCCTCTGTCATGTGTCGTTTATTTAGCATGTTTTAAGGCTCTGATGTTTGTATGTCTAACACTATGCTATTGCTACTCTTCAAACGACCTTATGTGATATGTTTGTTCGATGAGAGTTAGGGGAAATGTCAGGTGTCATTATTAAAGACACTGAATCACATGTCGAAGCGCAGTACAGACAATATCTTCCAACTATTACCGACCCACAGCAGTGGTTTAGTGGATAGCTCGTGTGCTAACTTATCATTCTTCGATGTACTGTTCTAGCGATCCATCATTCGAACACCTGGTAGCCTTGTATAACATGGCGTTATAATCCAATTAACATTTCCTGCCATGCACAAGTTGACACCATCTTGGACAGTGACGACATTCCTGAGCTCACCGAAGCGCACTATATCCTTTTCATACCAGCAAGGGAATTCCCTCTCGTGTGAGAAACCCAAGTGCATAATCACAACGTAATTGATATATTTCAATGTACTAGGGTTAGCTCTTTATGGCCCACTACTTTCTGACCGTTTATCTTGTAATATTATTGGCTTAAGTGGCAATTTTCTGGCAAACACTGCAAAGAAAAGGGATTCCCCGTCTTTTACACGTTTTGAATAATTTTTGTGTCTTTTAGAAAGTGAAGATTAACAGTATTAACTCCAGCTGACTAACCTTCTATTTTTGTAGAAGGCCGGGTGGTTGAGTGGTCTAGGTGACTGGCATTTACTACTGGCGTTTCGGTGCCTAGCTCTGATGGCCGTGGGTTCGATTCCCGGATGGGCTTCAACATGCAAAATTTTCTAAAATAAAATCTGTTCAAACAAAAAAGTGTTATCCTAATATAACAAAAATACTGTTTTACACGTTAGTTCGACATTGGAATAATTTCGCATTAGGACGACAATTTGACGATACACACTTACATATGCCCTTAGGTGCTCTTCCAAATATTATATTACATTAAAGACGTTTCGAATAACGTCCTTTATATCATAAATAAGTAAATTTCAGAGTAATACAGCCATTGCTATTTGTGTCATATCTCCACACGTGGGATACAGCTTTCTCACGCTCTCATTGGTCACTTTTTGTTTATTGATACAATTCAACCAATGGAAATCTACAACCTACACGAACTATTGTATTTTACAACTTTCAACTGGCGTCTGCACTGTTCGAAACAACCTTGGCTGACCTGCAGTTTGGCAAACGCATCACATATCAGTTACATTATAAATGAACCTTTTGCATACGCCGATGTACTTCTGAAATTGAATCATCATTTAATTAATGACAGGATATTTAACGCTTTTCTCGTCTTCCATCAGCCTTTCGATCCATTCAAACTTTCGAGATGAAAGTGTGAAACGCTCCTCATGACCACTGACCTACATAATGTCTTTATATAGGTCAGTGGTTACGACATAATTTGATGTGTTTGAAAGTGTTCGAATGCGCTGTAATGATTTGTTAATGGGTCAGTAATAATTGTTAGACATTGGCTTGAATTAAAACAATTTTTTTGTTATTTTCTATCATATTTTAGTTAAATAAATATTGCATTTTAACCGGCACTGTTTTCGGTTACGCGGGTGTGATGACTCTAATTGACGCTTTATATTGACCCAGATGTGTATGTACCAATGCGCTCTTTTTGTTTCTGCCGCGACAGCGAAGCGGAAATATATATTGATTTCTGATTAAAATTGCTACAACTCGACTCTTCGCATCTCGTGGGTTATCTCTTTCACCACTCCCTCATACAATACTAATGGTATTCAAAATTCACTGAGTTATATGCTCTATATATTTAATAGCGTTTTGACCAACAGACCCCAGGGCAACAAGAAGCTCGCTTGTGCAACCCGCCATGATGTACATGTAGCTCTTATGTTCCATGATAGTAATGTTCAACTTGCAGGAATAAAACCGGTTAATCAATTGCAAAAACCCTTGTATAGTTCAAAAGATTTGTCAGCCTTACATTACTTCCCCCTCCCCAATGTATCAAATTTCATTAACGTTTCTTTTACAATACCTTGCGTCTGACTGAGGTGAAATGTTTTCTTCATTTCGACGGCATATACAGAGAAAGACATTGTAATTCCAGTGACCATTGAGTAAACCATACTGAGGATGAATCCCACACATCCAAGCACGTCCATCATGATTGCGAAGTGAAGAATAAGTACTGACACGGTGTGTAGCTATGACTACACATATGTGAAGTTACAACAAATGGTTACTGCAATATAAAACACGTGGTTTATATTTTTTAAATCCGCCACAGTCTACCAACCATGCATATCCGTTTTAATATAATACTGTTCTATATAGCTGGATATATAGATAAACAAATAATTTGTTTTTGTCTGTTAAGTAGATAAGTTATAATGTAAATATGAACGCATCAGAGTACTTTGACGGTATCTTTATTCCTCTACATTTTATTGCATACAAACTATTGTTTTGTGCAACTCTGAAATATGCGATTGAATTCCAGTCTACATGGAAGGGCTTAAATTACTATTATAATTTTAAAAACCGTTCACTATCGACCTCCAAGTTCGATGTATTGTACAAAATACTTTCTGGGTGAAACTAAAGCGTATTTGCCTTGAAGGCACATTTAACGGCAGTCATTGGCGTCTGGAAACACGTGCGTAGTAAAATAAAGTGGCATTAACTATTTATAAGGAGAAAAATTCGTGCTCAGCCGAGCACGTAATACGAAGGCTGCTAGCGCCATCCAAACTAAACAACCAACCAACCACCAGCCGAGCACGGTCCGAACCATCATTAACGCCAAGATTACAAGTGTTAAAAAACACATAACGGCAGTTCCTTTCTATACTGTGATTAGGCGCTAACATTCACGTTTAATTGGAAACTTCTAAAGGTAATTTTATGCTAGAGCCCTGAGTGATGTAAATTGCCGCGTTATATGTTGTATATACATACCACACACACATGGTCGTGAAGAGCAGTTGAGAAATCATTGCTCAGTGTTTCACTTCAATACAAGACACATTTTTCATTTATGTTTTTAAAAAGCTGTTGCTTCCGTTAATAATTGTTCAAATCGCAAAAGTAAAATCCACCAAAGAAGTTTGCGTTAGGAAATTAACAGAAAATTCTTAGAGGGAAGAGCGCGTCAGTTTGTGTAAATATACAGGCCCACTTAGTAACAATATGCATTATGATTCTGTTAAACTGTCTTTGTGTGTACCTAATATAACTCCCCAAAGTATACACTTGTCAGACAACCTGCTTCACAAAGTTCAGACAGTCTACTTCATAAAGGCCAAACAGTCTTCTTCACAACGGTCAAGCGGTCTGCTTCACACATGTCAAACAGTCTGCGTCAGAATGATCAAATTTTACGCTTCACAAGGATCAGAAAGTTTTCTTAACAAAGGTCAGTCTGCTTCAAGAAGTCAAATAATTTGCTTCACAAATGTCAGACAGTCTGCTTCACAAAGGCCAGACCGTAAGCTTCACAATTGTCACAAGGTCTGCTTCACAAAGGTCAAGCGGTCTGCTTCACACATGTCAGAGAGTCTGTTTGAGAAAGAACACATATTGCGTTTCACATAGGTCAGGCAGTCTGTTTCACAAAGGTCAGTCTGCTTCACAAGGTCAAATATTTTGCTCTCCCAAAGGTTAAACAAGCTGCTTCACAAATCATGGGTTTTCCATAAATTTTTAGCTCTGGATCGGGATACAATATCTAACGATAGTAATGTTCAACTTGCAGGAATAAAACCGGTTAATCAATTGCAAAAACCCTTGTATAGTTCAAAAGATTTGTCAGCCTTACATTACTTCCCCCTCCCCAATGTATCAAATTTCATTAACGTTTCTTTTACAATACCTTGCGTCTGACTGAGGTGAAATGTTTTCTTCATTTCGACGGCATATACAGAGAAAGACATTGTAATTCCAGTGACCATTGAGTAAACCATACTGAGGATGAATCCCACACATCCAAGCACGTCCATCATGATTGCGAAGTGAAGAATAAGTACTGACACGGTGTGTAGCTATGACTACACATATGTGAAGTTACAACAAATGGTTACTGCAATATAAAACACGTGGTTTATATTTTTTAAATCCGCCACAGTCTACCAACCATGCATATCCGTTTTAATATAATACTGTTCTATATAGCTGGATATATAGATAAACAAATAATTTGTTTTTGTCTGTTAAGTAGATAAGTTATAATGTAAATATGAACGCATCAGAGTACTTTGACGGTATCTTTATTCCTCTACATTTTATTGCATACAAACTATTGTTTTGTGCAACTCTGAAATATGCGATTGAATTCCAGTCTACATGGAAGGGCTTAAATTACTATTATAATTTTAAAAACCGTTTACTATCGAATCTTTTTATAGGTTAATCGAGTATATGTAATAACATTTGTTTCCGTTCAATAATATCTACTGTTTGTGTATTTTGGCACATAAAACTCTGTAAAATTACTACGTACAAGGAAATAAGTTTTGGACAACATTTTTTCTGGAAGTAATCTTGACCATGACTAGTTTACTATAGACATTCTTTAAAGGGAAGGACAACTGTTGTTCGACCTAAACATATTATTTTTATTGTAAATTTTAAAAGGCAACCATCTGTATTGCACTTGCAATCGAATTAGTCGTGGCTCTCCCCTATTTCATGCACTGGTGGATGCTTTCATATAAAGCCGAAAGTGTGGGTTACGTCCCCAAACGAAACAACAACAACAGACAACCGCGGTACATATCAACCTGGTACTAAAAACTGATTTTTTACAACCGCATGTCAGCTGAAAACTTGCTAAAGTATGTGTTACTAGAGATATTTTGATATGTATACAACAGATTATCATTGCGCTTGAATCACCAAGCATCCATTAGCAAATGGACACACTGGTGTGTCAGTCACTGAACAATGACGTCAGTCCCGCCTATTAAATTAACTAATTAACGGCTATGCTTACTCGAAGGCAAGTGCAATACAGTTGTTTGTCTTTGAAAATATGCAATAAAAATAATAAGTTTAGGTCAAAAATCAGTTGTCTTTCCCTTTAAGGCGAAGCTTTCCTCTTTATTAGACAGGATATAACACTCGTATTCATTGGAAATTTTTTATATCTCTGGAATACCAGTTTGTGGGCGGATTTATTCCTAACCCATACCAACTATTTTGTTTGTTACATAATTATGAACACTTCATGTAAATGGTCATGTAACTTTCTCTTGAGATATCTATAGGTTACCAATAACAACTCTAGATTAAGCCTTAATTAAGTCGTTTAACGTGTAGTCTACGTTGTCGTTATATACAATATTGGAGATAACTCTATAAAAAGCATTATAAGAAGCCTGTCTACAGTGTTCTTATTAAAGGCAGCTAGGATATATATATTCAGTACTTACAATTGTGAGTGGTCCTATTTTTATGAAATACTGGTTAGTCATTTTATCATAAATGTGGGTTTTTAAATCAATAAACTACTTCTGAAATTGCACTGTAAACAATTAAACATTTAGTATACCACAATAAAACTAAGAATGTTCATCCCTTTGGTCGTTTTTATATAAAAATTTAAACAAGGGAGATGAATCTTGTAAAGGGAGATAAATCTTGTAAAGTGCCATCCAGTGACTGTAGCGTTCTTAAAGCTGCCAAGATAGATATTCAGTATTTGCAGAAGCTCTTTTTTCTTCCGATATGCTGATGAATCATTTTACCATCAATGTGATCTTAAAAACAGAATCCATATAACTGCTGAAATTATGACCCAAATACTTTTTTGTTAGTTTGGGGTTTAACGCCGTACTTTAGGTAATTTCACTCATATGTTCGCCTTCTAACCAATGGGTGAAGTTAACCATCCTCGGCACCACAGGCAGGATCTCGGAGAGCACTGGTGGCAACAGGATTTGTTTGTCTGATTGAGGTTTAATGTCGTACTCAACGGTATTTAAATTATAATGACGACGGATGTCCACTTTACACTGTTTCTTGCTTAAATACATTGGGGCCGGGTGAAACGAACATTGTGGACAGGTGTGAGGAACATTGGTGACAGGTGTGAGGAACATTGGCGACAGGTGTGAGGAACATTAGGGACAGGTGAACTTCCATATTCATTAAGTGAATCACACCTATTTTTTTGTCCGATTCATAAATTGTACTTCATGAAGCATCAATCGCACAATATGAAAAACACTTCTTTATTCACTTTTTAAAAAAAAAAAATAATTTATTGAATTTAGTAGTATATTCAAGGAACATTGGAATCATATACATGTGTACCGTACATCAAATATGGCATGAAATAAATGTTAAAAGCCCAGACAAAAATCCATGAATTAAAAGTCCCAAAATCTTTTTAATAGGACTTGCAGAATTTTCTGGGTAATCTGGTGGAAATGGCTGACAAAAAATCTTGATACAAATAACTTCCCATGCATGATGACACTTCGTTGTCTGAGGTCAGTCCACTACAATATAATCCGTGAATCTTCCCTCATCGGTCTTAGAGTAAGGACTTATACCACGTCTGCAGTATTCATAAGACAATATCTGCACATGTATACAACATTTCGGTAAAGCTGCAACAATCTTATGGGCTGAGTTGAAAGACAAATCAGGTTATCCCCACGGTCACAGAGAAAGTCAATGGTGAATGGATGTTTCACAACAATGGCTGAAAATCTGTTGTATCCCTTTGAATGTAGGTGAAAATGGTATACAAATGTACAAATATTCATAGAGACTCGGATTGTTTGTTTTACTGTGGTAAATGCCATACTTAGGGTTATTTCACTCACACAATGACATGCCAGTCCAATGGGTGTAAGAAATCCACAACTCTACTGACAACAAACAAAAACACAGGACAATCACAAGACCTAATATATTGACACCACAGACAGATCAGCTTTGTACACTATTGCCCCTCTAATAGCGTCGAGGGCACCAGGGTAACAGGAAGCTCCCTCCAACCACCCGCGGAAGAAAGAGAATCATTAACTATAAAATCTATTACCATTATTGTTCATGTTTAACTCTCTTCAATGATATATAATATGCTGTTTTATTGTTAATATCATGCCAACCAACTGGTCCTGTTTCACAGTCTGCACATGTTAAATATTGGATAGTTCCCACTTTATTGGAGAAACCCACGTTTTCAAAGGTGAACATGTCATCAACGACCCAGTAGTCACAGAGGTCTTCTGATTCTGAGGAGTCTGTCTTCTTCATGTGAGGCAATGGGAACTAAAAACAAGAAATAAACAAACCTTTGTTACCATATATGTCAATACACGTACCTCCAGCACCACACAAAAAAGTTCACAAAATAACAGTGTAACTGTATGCAAAAAGGGCGGAAAGTTTGATTGTCTCTACCAGTACGAAATAACGATGATGGTGGACCTTGGCTAAGATGAAGGAATTAGCCGTATAGTGTGATATGGAACCCTTAGCTATTTAATTTCAAGCCCAACCAGCCTTCATACAAAGAAAAAAAAAAAGATGTCTACACGTAACAGGTCGACGGTGAAATAGCCTAGATAGGAGTCTGTTATAGACAGAGGACTCCTACTTTCTTGGAGTAGTACACTTTATTGAGTCAGTACGACTATGTTCATTTTAGATCCAAGTACCTTCATTATATAGCATTAGATGCCGAGTTCTGTATCTCTAATAGTCTATCATACAATGTAGCCTTAGAGATACAAAGTTAGAGTGCACATAACTGTGTAATTCTTGTTAAAAGCCTTGTTAAAAATACGGAAATATGGTTGAAGTATATGTTGTCCACCTGCCATTTTTCTCTTTTCCACCCTGACTGTCGACTTGGAATGTTAGAGAAGGACCAGTTTATACTTTCTAGGCATTTTTACCTAAAAAATTGGTGCATTAAAACTGTATTGAGCGAGTAAGTCTATTTAATTGCTTTGATTGTTTGTTGGAATGGGGTTAAACAGCGTACTCAAGGGTATTTCTGCTATTTCACTTATATGACGACGCATTGTCAATTCTGTTCCTTGCATTATTACAGTAGATTACCAAAAAGAAACCTTGTAAAAATCACCCCTGCGATTGCCGGAGCCACATCATGTGACTCACTCTGTCACTCATATACCCGATGGTCAACAGACAGACTCGATCCCATGAACGGTAAATTAGAGTAGGATTAGTAAGCACACATGCTAGCCATTAAGAGGCCCTCTATTTAATTGAAGATTTGATTCCTACTTCAAATTCTGAAGTAGGGCAATTACACAAATTGGGACGTTAAAACTCTGTAGCTTTATATAGCGTTTCACTTTACTAGATCCAAGGGTGCGTAGCAGTAGTCCGACATCCCACAAGTCCGACATCTCACAAGTCTGACATCCCACAAGTCTGACATCCCACAAGTCTGACATCCCACAAGTCCGACATTTTCAACACATCTGACAGCCTACTAGTCCGACATGTGACGATGTGACACACCACAAGTCTGACAGCCCAAAAGTCTGACAGCACACTAGTCCGACACGGAGGGTCACACCACAAGTCTGACAGCTCACTGTTCCGACACCCCACAAGTCCGACAGCCTATTATATACCGACACCATGACTAACAATATCGGCCGAGCTCATTATATGTAAATGGGAAAATTCAGGAAAAGCTCTATATGTCTCAAATGTAAATCTAATCAAACTGTGAAAAATTCTTCTGACTATCTTGATCTCTTTTCATAACCTAGCCCTGGGTTGACTGACAACATACACTAACGTGTAGCCTTTTCACGATCGTATATGGAGAAGGCTTACATTAGTTTTTGCAGACTTTCCACAAGTTTGTTCTCAAAATCAGTTTAAATCACATTAAACAATCACGGTGACTAGAGCAGATTTAGTACTATTTACTATAACAAATTAAAAATTCAATATAATGTGAATAGTTTTGTAAATCTTTTATCAACCATATAGTATAATACTAAATGGAACTTAAGTATTTAATCATTTATTCCTAGATGATAAGACAATAGTAAGTGATATTATTGTTCAGTACACTATCAGGTAGGGGAGATTAGCTGGATCCAGCAATGTAGCTGCAACCAGCTACTATAGTTGGATACAGCTATGAAGGCATAGCTGGATGCAGCTACAAGAGGGTAAAAAGACACATTTTCCCCATCGCTGGTTCATCTGTACAGAGGAGCACCACAAAGCAGTTCAACAATAACTTGCCATATAAAACTCTTCGGAAATTTACACTTGTTGGTTTTTTTGTGCTGAGTGATTTTTTCAAAGTCAGCACAGACTGTCAAATTTAGACTACTTTTAAGGAAGAAAATTCATGCCATTTGGTTTTTATTTTCGGAACTGTAATTTTGTGAAATATAGTGCTCATTAATTCGAACAACAGTTAGATTTAAATATTGTGATAACTGTCGCTTATGTGAAAAGTGGTGTATATTTTACAAAATTACAGTACGAAAATAAAAAACCAATTGATGAATTGAATTTGACTAAAACAGGCTGTCCCAAATGGCTCCTTGTGTGTCTCAAAGACACCGAGACATCCCTCTGGCTAACACTATGGTAAGCACATATGATGACTAGTCTAGGGGCCTAATGCACTTACATCTTTGGACACGTAAGTTGCCTTTCCAGCCAGAAGGATGACAGCAGGGCAGAGTTGACACATTACTTTAGTTTTGTTCTTTCCATCACATAAGAGAGACTCCATATCAGAAAGCTGTTGTTGTGAAGATTCCGCCATAACACATGTAACTCTGGTTTTGATAATGAACACAGCTCAATGTTTTCGTCACCCACGTTTTTCTGTACCGGAAAAACAACCATCAAAATGTTGTGCGCAAACGTACAGTAAAACTTCCTGTTTCTCAATCTAGGGATCATATAAAAATAACAAGAATGATTGTTAATCAGACGTTTAGTCCTTGTCGGTTACCAATGACTGATGAATCGAAATGGAATACAACTAGTTGGATTAAATGTACAACTAAATTAAGCGATTTTTAAAACTGATTCATGACATGTTTGAGAGTGTATTTAATGTTGTTGTATTTTTTAAGATTGACTCGACCCCTTAACAAGGCTGATTTGAGACAAAACGCGAAATCGAAGTGTTGTAAACATTGTGGTTAAAGTTAAAACGTTTCGTAATCTCTTAATTCAAAGGCATGAGTTAAATGATTGGAATTATTGAGGGACAGATTTGTGTGTGTTAAGACTTTGCAGAGACAAATGTGTGTATAACAACAATTATTTATTTATTAAATTTCCATTATACGATGTTGTCCACGTCTATTGCAACAACAACATCACACTGTTTTGGTTTTAATAATGCTAGATCTATTGTTATATTGCACAGTCACTAATATTGAAGGATTGAATGCATATTTTAGTGTATTTTACGCATGGAGGTGAGGGCTGTCAAGCCTGGCATAGCCATGTCAGCTCAGATCTAACGTTGATGGGTATCTCCATCAGTCAGTGTCAATGGTGATCTGTATAGATGTAGCCCTGTAAAGACGACAGTGTGAAATTCCCCTCAAAGTCATGGGGTAAACACTCTTGCACCCCTGTGGTATAAGCAGTGCCTCAAGTTCCGTAGAAGTAATATCATCCTAATAAAGCTAATTCCAATGACAATATCGCATTTATTCTTTGTTGGCTTCTTTCAGCACTTAAACGAGATGTGAACCAGTTTCTCTCCACTCCATTCAGTCATTCAACTCAAAATCCAGCATTACTTCGCCTTGTTGGATTTACAATTTTACATGCATGCGTTTAGCTGGGCAGTGTGGGTAATCTGTATGCGGATAAATTTGTTATGCTCTTGAGATCTTCACTTGTTTTGTTTTTAGAGAAAGGTGTGATGTCAAGATGAGCTTTTCAAATCAAACTGTGGCAGGACTTGGTTTAAAAAAATTTGAATCAGAGGGTGAAATTCAGGATAAGAAAAAAAAAAGACAAGAAGAATGGGAAAAAGTGCGCAAACAGGATGACCCTGAAGGTTTGTTGCAACTTTAATTTTGTGATGATTTTTGCACAAGATGGATACATTTATACATATTTTCAAAGACAAACATCTGTATTGCACTTGCATTCAAGACGTAAGCATAGCCGTTAATTAGTTAATTTAACAGGCGGGACTGACGTCATTGTTTGAAAACACGGTCGGTCACCATGTGTCCGTTTGCTTATGTATGCATTGGAAAGCATCTGTAACAACATGGCGTATACACCATCTTGGTCATCCAAGTGCAATGTTAATCTGTTGTATACATATCAAAATAGCTTTTTGGATAACACATGTATACATTTAGCATGTTTTCAATTGACCTGCCGTTTTAAAAAATTCAGGTTTTAGTACCAGGTTGATATGTACAAGCGGTAGTTTGTTGTTGTTCGCTTGGGGATGGAACCCGCACTTTTCGACTTTATGTGAAAGCATCTACCAGTGCAGGCAATAGGGGACAGCCACAACTAGATGATATACCGTGTTTTCGAACAATGATGTCAGTTCCGCTTTTTAAATTAACTAATTAACGGGTATGCTAATTGCAAGTGCAATATAGATGGTTGTCTTTGAAAATATGCAATAAAAATAATAAGTTTATGTCGAAAACAGTTGTCTTTTCCTTTAAGCTAATGAGGTTTAAACTAAGTTAACTCCACATTGGAGCAAAAAGCTGATGTTGAGTACAATGTTTAACCTGTATCAAACATACAATTAACATATTAACCATATTAATACAATGCAACATGTATGAAAACTATGGATTTTGTACATGTAACAGTTTTCACTGCAATCTATCCTTCATGGCGAAGATTATTTCCATAATATCATGGGCCCGCGGCCGTGGCTTAGTGGTTAGCGAGTGCGCTTTCTGAGTCTACTCCAATGTACCGTTCACAGGCTCGAGTCCATCTGTCGACCCTCAGGTATATGAGGGAGTC
>JAQQZZ010133522.1:0-13633 GCA_030265115.1 Mopalia vespertina | reverse complement strand
CAATGATAGATCAGTGAAGTCTGCTGTACACAGGATTTGATGATTCAAGTGGTTCCAGTGTTCCTCTTTAATGGATAGTAACTAGAGTTATGATGGGGTTAGGAACATCCGAATTTTTGTATTGCATTTGACAGAAAAATGTTTACTTATGTAGAAAACACGGTTTTGTCTTGTCCTTTAAGTACGGCGTTCAACGCCAATCAAACAGTGTAAGTCTACAAACTCCTATACTTTCTCAAGCTGTCTTAGTATTTTTAGAACTAACATGAGACTTTGAAATGAAACCAAATTGAAACTGAATTGAATATCTATGCCTTTCTTTGAACCTGATTTAATCAATTAACTAATTAACATTTCTATCCACATACATACAGATCCATGAGACGGTCGAGACGATCAACTCTCTGAAAACACATCGAGATTTCTTCTTGAGTTTTGCTAAAGACCCACAAGAGTTCATCAATAATTGGTTGGTGTCACAGAGTAGAGATCTGAAGGTAGGTGCCTGGTGATTGGCTGAGTTATGTTTATTATATCGGTCTAAAGTTAACAGTGAATTACTTCATTACATGTAGTTTATCCTGTACGCAAAATTTTTAAAGAAAACACAAAAAAGGCGACCAAAAGAAATTATGCAATTCTCTGAATTCTGAAACATAAAAGCAAAGTCAGTCCCTGTGCTTCAGTACGAGTTTGTGGATATTTTCACATTTTTGAGTGTCCATATTTTTGTACTTATATCCAGGCTCAAAAGTTATCCGAGATATAAAGGGCACCACAAAGTAGTCTATCACACATGATTTCTGAAGCATGTCTCCAAAACCGTTCAATATTTTAATGTTTGAACATGATTTTCAGTGGGGTAAACTATTAATTTCTAGATACCCACTTGTTATGTGATAGAACACACCGTTTTCTTACATATGACAGTAGATGCATTCTATGTCTGTGACAAATCTCTGTGAAAACTAACAAGTGTTTATATTATAAGTTTTGAACGACATTTAGAAGTGGGGTAACATAATTATACATAAATACAAAACCAGAAATTGTATAATTAAGTGTTTATATTGTTTATTTCCAGACAATGACGGATGTAGTTGGTAACCCAGAAGAGGAAAGAAAGGCTGATTATTATTATCAGCCATGGTGTCAGGAAGCTGTCTGTAGATACTTCTATGGAAAGGTAACACAGATCATCCGAATAAATTAAAACAGTGGCTGGTTTGTGTGATATTTGGCGATCATAGGGCTACGTCCTCTGGCTAAGGGCAGTTTGAAGTGTAGCTATACTATTTTACTTAGCACTGGAGAAAGATTCACTTTCCAACTTTATACAAGCATTTTACATTTTATGATTGCTAGTGTCAAAAATTGGTGGAATACACCCCGTAATATGAGTGAAATACCCTTGAGTATGGCATAAAACAACACTCAATAATTGGGCTATTGTGGGATATAAGAGAGAATTGTGTTGCAATGGAGCTGGTGACAAAGGGACAACACAAAATTATTTGTTATGACCCCTCCAGAAGGGTTCTGCCCTTGACTAAGGGCATTTTGTTTGGAGAGTAGCAATGCTGTCTTTACTTTTCACTGGAGGAAGATTAACCGTCCAACATTATCAAAACAGCTCACATTTTATGGTTGTGCTTGTTTCAATCATTGTTGGAATACACTGCTGTCATATAAGTGAAATACCCTTAACCACGGTGTGAAACACCAATCAATCAATCCATAGGGGTTCCTCTGTATTTAAAGAAGTTAAAGTAAGACATGAATTATACGATTGAGTAGGACATTCCACATAAATAAGGAACAAAAATTGTCAACCCATTTCTAGATTTTACCGAACTCAGCCTCTATTTCCAGTTTGCGACATTAATAAAAAAATGCATAGACCAAAATGAAATGCTGCAGCTCAAAGAGCAAGTATTTCATTATCTCATCAAGCCAAGCTACATAAACAAGTCCCATGTGTGTCAAAGTCATTGCAAGCTATTAACTGATGTATTTTCACTTTTAATTTCAGATTCAGCAGCGGCGGTTAGAGATTGAACAGGCTCTGGGTATTAGAAATACATGAGATTCAGAACATCTACCACGATCGTCCTCCCATTCATCTGCATCAAGATTTTAGTGACTCCCAAAGCCATTGCCTCCATACGTCGTTTTGTGCAGTAGAATTCTATGTTCACAGAGGAAAGAACAACCAATTAAAAGTCCTGTATCATAATTCTAGCATCCAGAGCATTCAAGTGGTTGTTCAGAACTGTGAAACATTCCTTGCATATGCTCCTGGTACTTTCTACCCTATAGTGCCCATTGTATTATAGTCCTATTTTATATTTCATTTATAACAAAAGTTGTCTCCCTTTTCAGCATGTTGTTAGGATAATCTCCATTGACGATGCACTGGCAGATTCATACCGTTTTAGGTAGTTTAGATCTAGCATGAAGAGAGGTTAAAAAAAGATGCCTATTCTCTCTGCCAATCCTATAGTTTCAGCACAGAAAATGGCTCTGAAAGACCGATATTCAAAACATAGCAAAACAATTCGAATGAGCTACCTGGAAGTCGTAGAAGAGATTACATGCTCTGTTAAAAAGCCACTGAATCAATATTATACAAGGCTGAAAAAGGCAGATGCTTTATTTTGACCTATTCTCTCATTGGCTGTTTTTTTAAAGACAAAATCGATGACTGAAACCAATACTCTGGGGTAGGTCAGTTGTGTAACTTTCGTTGAAATCAATCGGAAGTGAATTAACATTTATGGTATATAACCCGCACAAGTGAATTGTTTAAATGTCCAAGCGGACAAATCTCGTTGCTGTGTTAAATTTTAAGTAAATATCAAACTGTTGTATAGGAATCATAATTGTCATCATGTTTAATGTAGTTGTCCTACATCTGTTCAAATAATTTATAATATAAGAACAAGGGGCTTCATTGTTAAACTATTGATCAGGTTTTTCTGTCATTTCATTTATCCTCCTACTGTTGTCAGGCAAACTTTTTTGCCTTAAACGTACAGAGTCCATTTGTCATCCCAGCAAAATAAAATATTGTCATACACGGGTCCTTTCTTGTGAGTCTCTTTACAACTGTTATTTCAATGCATCAGTTTGCGCTTACTATTCCTTCCATTCTCAGGATTTAGTCCTGTTAACAAGTCAAACAGGGTGGTTTTTACAAGGTTTCCTCCCATATATCGGCAAGGAACAGTGTTAAGGGGAGTATGACTTCAAACAATCAGTGGTAGCCTGTCTGCTTACTAATCCTACTCATGGGATAGTCCATCTGTCGACCATCAGGTATATGAGGTAGTCCCACGATGTGGTCCCAGCAATCGCAGGGGTGGTTTTTATGAGGCTTCCTTCCGTGATTAGCAAGGAACATTGTGAAGTGGACAATCCGTCTTCGAGTAAGACATTAAAGTTTTAAGGACAGCACACGACACATTTCTCAGAAAACATAAATTTGTTTAATAAATGTGATTTACGGTATCTGATGTTAGATAAATTAAAGTCAACACAACTATTATACTGAAATAGACTTTAATACTGTCCGATTTCATAGCAACAGTGACTGTACATCTAATTGTTTCTGCCTTGCTGTACAAGATTTATCTCCCCTTTGACATCCCTTTATTCTTTCATATCACTAGTTATATTACACAAATTTTGATTGGCTGGATATTTTGGCCAATCAAAGCACTAGCATTAAGAGACATTATCTACAATTTCATTGCAAATACAAAAAATTTGATTGTCAAACATACATGAAGCAGGTGGGAACAGAAAAAAATGGTGTGGTAATTCTAAAAAAAAATTGCATACAAAAGGATGAGAAAATTCAATATAAAATCTTATTTGAAAATGGACATTACTAAAAAAACGTTACCTAAGCCACAGAGCGTTATGGTTAAACAGGGTAGTTTAAAGAAAGAAAATTTCATCTTTTGGCTGGAATCAGAATTATACATTGATAAGTGCAATTTACAAAACCAAATTGACTTAAAATTACATCACAGAAGTTCCTAATGAAACACAAAACTTCAGCAGGAGATGTAAAATTGGTGAATATACAAGATATCTTAAACTGGGCACTTCATACTGCAATATTTTTTTCCCTTTGGTCGACTGTCTATAGTTAGTCATAATAACACAGAATTTAGCCCATACCTCTGTGTAAAATAGGCATAGTCAAGCGAAGATGTTTAAACCCTAATCAAAGTAAGTCATACTCAAGTGTATTTGACTTATATGATGACTGATTGTCCACATCATAGACAAATTGGCTTCCAACCACCTGCGCCCAATATTTCAATGAATGTTTATACAATCTAAATGTACTATTTGGATTTAATGAGACAGATTAGTTGGTAAATTCAATTCATTATTCGATGGCTTATATTATGAGCACTTCATCAAATAAATGTCAAACGTTATGAGAACTGATTGTCTCGGTAACGTGATTAAATTAATGAGGATTGTTTTGATGCTAACATAAAGGTGATTTTTCATGTAACTAATTTATATCTACAGGTAATAGTGCTTGAGTGGTCATGAATAATTAATTTCTACACATGGAAAAGAATTAAAATGGCAATTCATACAAAAACATGCTGTTACAAAAAAAATACTGATATACTGTAGGACAGAAAATTTTAAATCTACTTATAACTGTTTAAAATGTGAAAGTTAATTAAAAACAAACAAAGAAAGCCTGGCATGTTCACAAACTAAAAGCAATAAAAAGATCGATTGAATTTAAATAGATTTCACTTTTATACATGATGGCCAAGTTAAAGTGTACCCCAGTCATTAACTATGGGGCTAGCCAGCAGCTAAGAAGGGAGATAAATCTGTTACTCCTGTAACTTGAAGTGCCACCTAACAAAACAATTGAACTGAATGTTCATACAAGGTTCTTGTTAGCCAAGCTTTGTTTGATTGAGGTTTAACACCATACTGAAGGGTATTTCACTTATATCTAGACTGCATGCCAGCCAAATGGGTGAAGGAAACCACTATTGGCAACAAACACAAAATGGGACTTCATACAAATACATCACAAACAGATCTGCTTCATTGCTCAGATGGCAACAAGAAATTTCCTCCTTCCACCGCCCGCTTGTCAGTCTATGAGAAAGTTGACATTGTCAGTTATGAGTAACAGATTTATCTCCCTTGTTAGCAACTGGCACAACAATGATGCTAAGTGGGACATTCAATTATAATTGGTCACTTGGAAAACTAGCATTTCTTTGCAGCATTGATAATCATACTGCTGTACTCCTTAGGGACAATAAAAGATTACGAAAATCTAAAACCTCTAGATACTTTTTACCCAAACAAAATAAGATTGACTATTCAGTACGGTACTTAGTTTTTACGAAGCTCAATGATATTTGATTCCGTGTGCAGAGGAAACCCTATGTCGGCAATGTTATTGATCGATTGTTGTTTTTCTCCGTGTATTTCAACAGTTGTGGGGCTGTTCCACAAAGCAATTTAAGCCTAAGTTCATCTTAATTGTCATGGCAACCAGTGGTGAAAGTATTGTGTCATCATGGTAATGAAGATCAACTTACGCTTTGATCGCTTTGTGCAACAATGTACTGGACATTAGCACAACTATAAACATCAAACCTTCTACCAGTGTGGCAGGCTAAATAAAGGCAGCATCTCCACTCTAAACAAAATGTCCTTAGCCAGTGGCATCTTCAATGAGATTCACGAGAAGTGGTTTCAGATCGGTATGTCCACCACTTGATGTAATACTGTACATCAAAACTCTATTTTAATAAAATAATTTTCAGATCTGAAGCACAAATAATATAAGCTTATCTATCTAGAAAAAATGACACCACCCACCCTCCCTAAAATTCTCATGTTTATACATAAAAAAAAAATAATTTCCCCAGCTAAATCAAAATTCTCAAAAAATGAAAAGCAAATTCTATTATTCTATAAAATGTTTGATTCAAAAGTGTTGGCGGGTTTCTTAAACTTGTATATATATGATGCTTGAAAACCTAGGAATTAAAATCATTTGAAGTTAATGTACATAGCTGTTAACTCCTACAAACTGTAAAGAGCGTCGTAGGAATTATTAACTGTGAAGATAAGGCTCTGCAACCTGACTATATCCCATGGCATCACTGCAATAATATGAGTGACGTATGAACCATGATATTTCAGAAATTATTTTATAAAAATTGTTTTAAAAAAAAGACGGGTGACTCACTTTAACCCCCATGTACAGAAATGGCATGGCTCATTCCTCTAGCACTGCAACAAGTACATGCAACTAATCACACAGGTCAAAGGTTATGGGTAAATGCATTATTGATTGAAGGGGAGCAGCTGCGAAAATCGAAATAAGCTGAAATAAGCTCACATATCTGAAGTGAAACTTTATGAGCTGATGTTAACACTATATTGTACAGGTAGCAGTACAATATATCAGTTAATATCCAATAACCGTTCAAACACTAACATTTACATACGAAATAAAGAAATCATCACAGAGTTCTAAAAAAGCACATTTATCCTTATCCGAAAATTTTCACTGATAAAAGCAGAGGAATTATCCAGTATGTATTTTACTCCAGAAGATAGTTTTTAACTACCCCCAAAAATCTATTTTATCACCATACATGGACTTTTCCAAAATTACACAAGAAAAAAGGAGAGCCTCGTTATCACGGTCAATAGCTATGATACAGCGCCATCTAGAAGAATAGGAATGCAGGGGAAATAACTCCACACATAATTAAACAATAGCAATAACTAGCAACGGGTTTCATCCAAATTACTACAGCTGCTGCTCAATGTCCTATTTTCAGCCCCTAACAAGTCTGAAGCACTCATGCGTAATCTTTCCTTCTGAAGCCATGTTATGAGGCTACGAGATTCATCAGTGTCTCTTTCCTTGACGGCCGGCTGAAGCTGTTCCCAGGCGGATGGCTTCAGGTCGTCTTTGCTATGAGATAACTGACTCAAAGCGGAAAAATGTTCAGAATCGTTTATCCCACCCACAGTGTGTCGTCTAGCACTGTGACGATCTTTTTTCTTTGGCGAAAATGAGGCTTGCGCTGCCCCTGATTTTGATGTGTTGGCTGCTAAATCATCGAAAGACCCAGCAGACACTTCAGCCAAAAAGTGCGCCAAATCACGACTTCGGCGGCTTTCATTTACAGGCTTTTCCACCTGTTCTTCTCGTGAAAGTTTTGACAAGGACAAATTTACCTCTGTCTTTTCAGACTTTGTGATGGGCCGAACATCAGAGCGGATGCTGAATGGTTTCGCTTCACCTCGAACAGGACCAGTTTGTACTGATGATTTTTGAGTACTTTCACTCTGGCCGATATCAGCTTGTGTGGATAAATGATAATCCCCACTGTCCATTCGTGATGGAACCGAACGCGAATTTGTAGATCCACTGGGTAAAGAACTAGTGCTGAGGCTCATTTGAGCGCCAGTCACATTAGCTATCGATGAGCTATTGACTGTAGAACCACGTTCAAACCGAGACGCTATGCCAATCTTTGCATCGGGTCGATGCATCCTGTGAAGGCTTGGGTCTCGAAAAGATCTATCATAACTAGAATCCCCCAAGCGAGGCATTCGCTGTGGTGGAAGACAATGTTCTAGAACTTTTGGCGGCATTATTTTAGCAGGTTTAGTTTCCTCCGTCTTCACTTGGGGTACAATTTTAGTAGCTGCAGCTGTTGGAGGTACGTATGCCAATGTCCGAGGCGATTCCTTATCATCGGTGCTTTCACTTATAGTACTAGCTGATCCAGTGCTAGGTGCTTGCCCTAATTGCTTCTTCGCCGCACCAGTCAATTTAAATTTAGGGTTGAGCAGAATTTGAAGTTTCTGATCAAAGGTTGCAGTAATACTTGACAGAAGGTCTGAACCATCCTCAGAATCTGTAGAGGCCCATGAGGAGCGATTTTCCTGCTTATCATAAAAATCTCTTAAGGAATCTAATGAACCTCTTCTAACTGAACTGCTCCTTACTAGAGCCACTGCTTTCCCTTCAAGCTGATCGGGAGATTTAGGTCGTGAATTTCTGTCATCGCGCTTACCTTTCCCGCGATGCACAGAGCCACGTTTACCACTATTGCACTTAATGTCTATAATTGTTTCTAATGATCCAGCTCTTTTCCCCACACTTTGCCTCGAATCTAAGTTGCTGCCTAAAGCCGTGACCTGTCGATGAATAGCCCCCATGTTTGATACACCACGGTTGTGATCGGCTCTTTCAAATCGATTATGACGTGGATTAACCACACCTGGTCTCGGTAAGTAAAACTTGACTGAGTCTTTATGATCTGAGGAGGTTGTGCTGTACTCCGATAACAAAGAATGAGCATCAGGCTGTGCGGCCGTTCTGCTATTTAAGTCCGTCATTCTGCTAGGAAAATCTGAAATCTGCATGGCAAATTCTGTATGCCGTAACAAATCTTCCAAACTATGACTGTCTTCCATCTCTAGTTCCTTTTTTGCACGAGCTAATTCTTGTTCGATCCGCTGCTGTTCAAATCTGCGTTTTTCTTGTTCTCTTCGCCCGCGCTCTGCCTGTTCCCTCAGTTCTCTAGCCTCTTTTTCTAAACTCCACAGGCGATCTTCTAAACGCTCACGACTCTGACCACAACTATTATAGAGACTGCCGTGAGATATCTCCAGTTCGTCATTCTTATCGAGCAGGGATTCGTCAGAGTAATATTGTCTTGTGAGCGCAGGTTGTCTCTGCTGCTGATTACTACGAGGCTGACTTTCACTGTGAGTCCGTACAAAAACCCAATCCATGTATTCCTCAGTAGCGAGTGTCGCAACTCGATCACCACCACTAGGCGCTCCAGACGACAAACTGAAAGGGTACGTATCGTGATGATCCAGCGGCATGTTATCCTGATGATCAAAGCTTTTTGATGCCGAGGATGTCGATGTACTTTCTGAGGTGGTATCTTGAGTAAGAATTTCCTCCGATTTCGCTCGTCTCCTAGCAACTTCCTGATCGATATTACGCTCGTTTGGCCTGCAATCGGACTCAAAGTCATCATCTAATGCACCGAGTAAAAATTTCCGATCTTTACCCCTCATCTTTTTATTAGCTGCCTGAATGATGGATGATACAATATCCCTTGGGTTAATCTCACGGCCTCGCTCATCTGGAAACAAAAAAAAGGGTTGTATTTTAATATATTGGTAGAAAATTGAGCTGGCACAGTATTTCTAAATGTCAATACCACTTACCCATACATTTACAAAAAATTTACAAAATAGCTTAAAATTGGAACTCTACCAGGAAAAAGCTGTTTAGAACTTCTACCTATTGAAATGTTGCCAAAACAATTGTAGAGAAACTGATGATAGCATGATAGCATCACACAAAACCTCTAACGTCTTACTCAAGGGTATTTCACATGTATCCTGACGGTTTATCTATTTCACACTTCCTGGTCTAATTATGTTGAAAACTCTCAAGGGTATTTCACTTGTATCCTGACGGTTTATCTATTGCACACTTCCTGGTCTAATTATGTTGAAAACTAAGAGGAAACCATACAAAAACCACTCTCGCGATTGCCGGAGCCTCATCGTGCGTCTCACACTTAAACCGGTTTGACAGGTTAAACCAGCGAGTGTTGCATTGAAGTAGGATCAGTAAGACAACACGCTAACCACTAAACCATGGCCCTGGGCCAACTTGTAGAAGGGATTGGATAGAGAAAGAATGGCTACTTATGCAGAATGTATACATGTAAGTGTGTACACCCACCTTCAGCAAGTTTTGCGAGAAGTATATTAGATTCCGTAACTGGAGCATTGACAATAGCACCCTCGTCAGTCGGCACAACATTGTCCTGATCCCAGGAACTAAAGATCCACTCATTCTGTAAGAAAAACGACAGTATATAATAACAACAGAAGCAACTTTATTCTAAGTGTAAAACATTACAGAGTGACCTGGGAGACGAACGGGTAAGTTCTACACTTGTTTGTTTGTTTGATTGGGGTTTTACGTCGTACTCAAGGGTATTTCACTTATATGATGACTACCAGCCCAATGGATGAAGGAAACCACCCTTGACACACTGGCAACAAACAAAGACAGGACGGGACAAATACAGAACAAAAACAGGACGCAATACAGACACCACAAACAGATCGGCTTCCTATTCCCCTCTAGCTCTGAGAGCACCAGGGCAACATGAAGCCCCCTCCAACCACCTGCAGTTTTACACAGGAGATTGTACAGGAAAATACAATCAACAAATGAACAAGGTCATCTTTGTTGCTTGTGTTTTATGCTGTAGGACAGTGGTTGATTGTTTAACACTATTTAATTAACAGCTTTTTGACGAGGTACAGTACTGATACTCACGTTAACTATGATGCTCTCAACGATCCGACACTGATCAGACATATCCTTCACTAGCGTTGCTATATCTTCATCCTTTCGTCGAATCAAAGTTGGGCCGAATACAATTGCTAGATTCCTCGAGTCCATCTTATTTTGCTCTCCATGCAGGGCAACGAGCTTCAAGTGGGCTGCTAAATGTTTGAACGTTTCAAAATGGTGCTCTGGTAGATCGTGAAGGAGTCGTTTTAAACTGAGCATTCTTTTAACCGCATCATCCGCCCGATTTGCATTGATGAATGATTGATACAGATCTGCAAAAGCAAATGATGAAAAGCTTTATAATTGACTATAACACAAGCAGTAATTTTTGATTTATTGATTAATTTCCCCAACAACAGTTTACAGAATTTAAGTAAAAAAAACAAATATTTTTGTCATAAATAATAATTTGTTTTGTTTGTTTGATTGGGGTTATACGTCGTACTCAAGGGTATTTCACTTATATGACAACGTGCCAGCCCAATGGGTGAAGGAAACCACCCTCAACACCACTGGCAACAACCAAAGACAAGACGGGACAAATATAGTACAATAACAGGACACAATACAGACACCACAAACAGATCGGCTTTTTCTTCCCCTTTAGTTCTGAGAGCTCCAGGGCAACATGAAGCTCCCTCCAACCCCCCGCGGCAGACAGTCTGAGTTGATGATAGGATGTAGAGCATAACCACTCACCTCATGCCGACCCAACCAGCAGTACTTTTTCTCTAATTGTATCATATCCCTGTCAAAGTTGAAGAGGTATCGATACTTAAGATCTTGGTTCTCTATTAAGTTCCACTGTCTCCTGGCATAATGGTAACTAGAGTTGTTTCCAGCTCTGGGAAAATCCAACCACTCCGGGTGGCCAAACTCGTTACCTGTTGAAACACAAGGAATAAACAAACATGAACGCCTCCTCCACTCCCAACAACATGGAGCATACTCCTACCTGAAATTTGGTCTCAAAGGATAAACCTAGAAATCCAGCCAAATACCACACCCAGTCAGAGGGCGAAGTATCGCAGACAAATACCATATTTCTATAATACCTCCAGGGCTAAATGACATCATACATGAAGAAATCATTCTAGGATGTAAACAACCTTTTCTGTTGATGCTCTTCAAATGCATCATCTTGCTATAATAAGTTACTTAAAAAAGAATTCTTTTGGTTCAAATTCGCATTAAATCACTCCCTTGGAATGTATTCATTTCTGATAAAAGGTAAAAAAAATCTTCTAACTCAAAGTGACTCTAAAAAGGATATAAAAGTGAAGTTTAACTGAATTGTCTAACTGACCTATAAAATTGAGGTACCCTTCTCCACCGAGGCCAATGGTAATGAGTCTGATCATCTTATGGAGAGCTATTCCTCTGTCAATGACAATGTTTGGACCTGATGAGTTAGACATGTGTGTGTACATATCCTTATCCATCAACCAGAAGGCAATCGTCTTGTCTCCCACTAACGCCTGGTCGTGACTTTCAGCATAGGCTATAGCTTTCTCTGAGTAGCGCCTGTTAGTCAGGGTATGAACAATGTCAGTTAAATCCCAATCCTCATCAGACTTGTGCTTTAACAGCTGACAGACAAAAAGAAAACACAATTTTGTATACCTTGGAATATTGTTCACTTGGCTAGCTTAAGGTACCATTAAACGGCCATGAAGCGAAACACTGTTAATCCCTGAACGTTTATGTTGTTGGTCTTACAGTTTGAGGCAATGTTACATTAGTTCAGGTAATGTTTTATAAAACTTTTTATGTGATTTGTACATTGTCTTCCTGGTTACTTCTGTTAAATAAAGCATTGATGTGTTTAATCGACGAGAAGACATCAAAATGATAGTTAAACAATGGATTACCTTAATCCACATGTCTGGTAAAGCCATGGCTAATCTGTAATCAAATCCCCCTCCACCTTCCTCCACAGGGCGACATAGAGCAGGCATTCCAGATACTTCCTGAGGGAAACATTAAATAAAGCTTTTCTTTGGTGACTGAATAAATAAGAGTGGACATATAGATCTTGGCGGAAACATTGTATCAAATAAAGTTTCTCTTTGGTGACTGAATAAAGTTGTTTTTATAAGAGCTGACATATACAGATGTATGTTCACTTCAGAACCCCATCAAGTATAGGTTTCATTGGTGTTTTACACCTTACTTAAGGTTAGCCCAATGGGTTACAGGAACCACTCTCAACCGCATTAGAAGAGAGGACAAAAGATGGTTAAATAGATTGCCTTTGTGTTGCTCCTTCAGTGTAAGGGGAAAAGGGAAACAGGAAGCAAGTGAAATTGACTTTCATATCGTGCATCAAAAGTTCAGAGGAAATTTCTTGAATAATGTTTGAATATGGTTAAATGCTTGAGGTTATTTCACTCATATGACTGCGTGCTAACTCATTGGGTGGAAGGAAACAATCCTTCACACAATGGACTACAAACAAAGACAAGACAAGACAGGACAAATACAGCACATAATACCACCAGGTCTGATTCATGTCACCCCTTTATAGCTCTGAGAGCACCAAAGTAATGTAGGAGAAGCCGGCAAGCTAGAAAAAGGAAATCATCTGTTCTTTTAGGCGGGGCTTTAAAATATTATATATTTGAGTAAAAGACCCAATAAGTTTTGATACACAGGTAGACTCACCTCAGCTACAGTTATAGCATAAGGGTAGACAGAGTGTAACAAGTGATTAGCTAGCATTAAATACACCAAGGACTCTGTGTCTGTATTTAGGCCAAAATACTCATTGTAATCTCCACTGAAACCATGGCCTGAAGAAAGAACAGAAAACACATTCAGTATAAACACTTGTAAATTAACACTGGTTAAGAAGATAACAACAAAGGTACCATAACACAAAGTCAGAACTATCGGAAAATAACTGGCAGTCAGGGTTTGTTGAGCTTACCCATGTCATGTGAATGATACAAAATGGAAGTTACTCCATCAAATCCCCTACTGTTAATGAACTACACAGAGATTGAGCTTACCCATACCATGTGAATGATACAAAATGGAAGTTACTCAATCAAAGTCCCTACTGTTAATGAACTACATGGAGATTGAGCTTACCCATACCATGTGAGTGATACAAAATGGAAGTTACTCCATCAAAGTCCCTACTGTTAATGAACTACATGGAGATTGAGCTTACCCATACCATGTGAGTGATACAAAATGGAAGTT
>JAQQZZ010133511.1:1480-13633 GCA_030265115.1 Mopalia vespertina | reverse complement strand
TGTTTGCCAGCCATACTCTCTATGACCTACCTCGCTATATTTGCCAGCCATACTCTCTTCTGACGCACGTGCTATATACAGGCCTGTTTTATTCCTGATCACAGACGTTTTGAATAAAACATACGCATATAGCATGTGCTATGTTTGCCAGCCATACTCTCTATGACCTACCTCGCTTTATTTGCCAGCCATACTCTCTATGACCTACCTCGCTATGCTTGCCAGCCATACTCTCTAAAACATACCTCACTATATTTGCCAGCAATACTCTCTTCTGACGCATGCGTTATATTTGCCTGCCATACTGTCTATGACGCACCTTGCTATATTTGCCAACCATACTCGCTATGCTTGTCAGCCATACTCTCTAAAACATACCTCGCTATGCTTGCCAGCCATACTCTCAAGCCAGGTGAGTCTGAGATCAGGTGAGGTTTGATAACCTTTGGCTATACGATACATCAGGTCTAATAACATCTCAGGGTCTTCCTGGAACTCCTTCATCTTAACTGTGTCAGACAGGATCATGTGGAGGTTAAACACCAGGTCACGAACCTGTAAAATAAGTCTCCAGCATTACTCAACATCCATGAGTTACAAGATTCCCACTAACCAAACAGCCTCCCTGATTGATTGGTGTTTATTGTCCTTCCCAAGAGTACTACACTAATATTAACACTTCACACGGCCGATATTTGGTGGAGAAATGGCAAAAACCAAATAAAAAACTATCCTGCGAGCTACATCTGCCCTTTTACTTCTGTCATTAGTTTGTGATTGAATATGTTTATGTTGCTTGATTGTTCGCAGTACTTAATGAAACCACCATTTTAACAAATATCACTGGCAACAAACAACACAAAACAGGACAAGTAAACAAGACAATACAAGGACATCACACAGATCGGCTTCATGTTGCCCTTTAGCTCTGAGAACACCAATACAACAGGAAGCTCCCTCGAAACAGCCCACAATTTGTGATTAAAAGATGCACTTTTATTTAAAAAAATATAATACTGATATAAATCAACCCTAAATGTTAACATTAGTCTTTTACATAAGGGGTTATTATCTCTTTATGGAGCGATTTTATAACATTAATCATGAATAACACAACTATTACAAAACTGTACATTTTTTTACAACTTTGGGCTTGGATCTGTATTTGTATACCATTCTTACATAATGTTCGTAAAGGTAGTGGTGTATAAGAATATACTCCCTAAACATAATAAAGTCCCTATAGGTAGTGGTATAGGAGAATATACTCCCTAAAGATAAAAGTGTCCCTATAGGTACTGTAGTGGTGTAGGAGGAGAATATACTCCCTAAACATAATAAAGTCCCTATATGTAGCGGTATAGGAGAATACACTCCCTAAAATTAATAGTGTCCCTACAGGTAGTGGTGTAGGAGAATATACTCCCTAAACAGAGTTTGTCTGAATAAGAGAATCAGCCCACCTGCTCGGGGAAGGTGGTTTCCTGGAGCTCTATATCAGCCTCAGCATACATCAGTATTGTCTTCAGGGATTTCCTCAGGTATTCCTCATTAAAATTATGATCCTGGCCAACCAATGAGCTTAATGACATCGTTACCTGCATCTTCACACGGGCAAAGTTCTGAAGCACAGAAAATGGACTGTTACCCTCTGCTAACTCTTTGCACTAAGTCAATTCTACATACATAACTGTTAGATATTTATACATGTAGAGTAAGATAATGTGCATGCCTTTAACTTTGACTGAGCCACTCAACTTACTGAGGCACACATGTTAATGATAGAATAATCAGATTTTTATATAACTGTTTTGTAAAACCATATACTAAGCAACCAAGATTCCTCTTATCCTTTATGAAGAATGTCTCAAATCTGATTCAAGTTTAATCTTTATAAGTAAGGTGAGCTGAAGAGGAAATCAAATAATGCAATCAAATAGCAATTTGTATAGTGTGGTTAGACAAACTATAGTCAAGTACCTTTCTAGAGGTTACAAGTCTTCTTTAAGACATCTTGATGAAGAATGCTATCTGTTAAAATAATTATGAGCCCCTGTAGATAGTAATAGCAAATAATGAGTACTCACATTTCCAATCTCAAAATTCTGTCTCATGAGAAGGTAGAGGGAAGCACTGGAATGAGACCGTGTGTTACTGATCGGTGAACTACAGTGACGTAACAGACGAACACACAAGTCAGCACATTTCTCTGTCACTTCTTCAAACAACAACTCAGGGAACTGAAAACATTTCAAACAATTTGAATGAAAATCAGCGTAACTGATTGATGAACTACAATTTTGTCATAGACAGTGACAATTTAGCACCTTTTTAAGTTTGTCATTATACAGGTGCAATCGTCACACTTTATCTCAGTTTGGGTTAAAAATTTTGTATGTCGTAAGTAACTTTAAAACTAAATTTAACTTTTGTCAAAGCATAATAAGCTCATCAGTTCAGAATTTAAAATAAAGAAATTGTTTGTTCCATGTTTTTTGGTGAAACTAAAAGCGAGTTACCTTTGAGACAAGTGAGCGTTGTGTAGCAAACATGTTCTGTAAGACCAGTGAACTCTGATTGAGGCCCAGGCCATGTAACAACACTCTTAAAGCCGTCCCCAATAACATCTGCATAGAGTCAGAGTTCTGAGCAATCTACAATCAAAATCCAAAACAAATCAAACATTAAATGAGACACAAATACAAAGCAACTTTGTCAAAATTGGGTAAAATGCAATAATGGCGCTAAAACCTTGGGTATTGAAGGATGTGTTGTCATGTATTTTAATACAGATGCACATAAAGTTATGATGAAATAAATCTTTATGTTTTCTTTTTAATTATGACTTTCTTAAAGTCTAGAGTTATACAGTTGTACTTAAAGGTAATTTCATTCAAAATGTCTCCTTGGGCAATATTTATAGAGCAGTACCAGTACTATGCTGACCCCGGTTTGAAGTGCACCTTACCTGTATAATAACCTCTAACACGTCCAGACACCCCATGCTGACCCCGGTTTGAAGTACACCTTACCTGTATAATAACCTCTAACACGTCCAGACACCCCATGCTGACCCCGGTTTGAAGTGCACCTTACCTGTATAATAACCTCTAACACATCCAGACACCCCATGCTGACCCCGGTTTGAAGTACACCTTACCTGTATAATAACCTCTAACACGTCCAGACACACCATGCTGACCTCTGCTGCCAGACTACCTTCTGTCTGAAAATCTATCTCAACATCTCGTGGTTTACTAAAGTACAAAAATACAAGGATAATTTTTTTTTAAAAGTCAACCATTCATATTTTTTTTTAATTTAGCAGATGAAATTACTTAAATGAAATATATTGTAGCACTCTTATAGCCCCAAGACAACATTAACTCTTAACAGTGCTCAAATTAACCTACTTCTAAAATTCCACCCTGGAACTATGTGTTTGTAACACCCAAACTGGACAACATTCACAGACCGTGGTTTCTGGGACACTTGGAACTTTTATAAACTAAAGTAATGTTGTAATTTACTGTTCCTTTGCTATATACATGTAGTTAATCTATAGCAATTTTGGATAAAACTTTTTTCTATGATGGGCAAAGAAAAGTTTTGCTGCACACCTTTCCATGGGCTCAAATGATTGTCTCAATAGCTGGTCTTTCCTCCATCTTAGTCTACTGACCTCTAGGGGAGAAGGTGGGGTCTTGTCACCTGATCAACAGAAATATGTCCTCTCATTTCAACAAAATAACAAGCATTTCTATTAAATAATGACACTGGCAACAAACAATGACAAAATACAGGACAATCACATAATGCAATATAAGGTTAAATACGCCAGAATTATTTAGCCTATTTAAGTCTAGAATGCACAATGGCACAAGCACACCATTTCACAAATAACTTGGTAGTGGTAACATCCCTTGGAAACTTTAGCAATAACAAACTTATATAGATTTGTCAACTTGACAGTATTATCCAGCATTTACACCCTTTCTAGCTAATTATTTTAGAGCTGCTATTCTCTGTATGGAAATGGTACTTGGTAATAAATGATGGCTTACTTGTTTACTGCATGATACTAAATGAGTTATAGCTTATAGGACTCACCTGAGATAAGGAAGCCGGACTGTTTCCGTCTCATCATTTCAGAGCGAGCATTTCCAGTACCTAAGATAGCCTCTTCTAGTTTGGATTTCATATCTACACTCTTTTTGAGAGTCTGTTGAGAACACTGGGTCAGTATCTTCTTACCCTGAACAGGTAATACAAAGTTAATGAGTTTAATGATTACATGTGTTCAAAGATCAGAAACACATTCAACAGGTAGACAACAATGACAACTGGTATATAACTTGTACACCTCACAGACAAATCATTGTGACAAAAAACACACATACTTCTGAAGCATATTTACAACAGACTCGATAAATTGTCAAATAGAAGGTTTAAAATCTATTTTTGCTACTATCAATATAACATCAGTACAAACTGACTTACATCCCGACAGAGGTAGTTTTAATTTAATTACCCTGGTTTGTTTGTTTGATTGAGGTTTAACGTCGTACTCAAGGGTATTTCACTTATATGACAATGGATTGTCCACTTCACACTGTTCCTTGCCTCATTACAGTGGAAACCGAGAGGAAACCTCGTAAAAACCACCCTCGCGATTGCCGGAGCCACGTGTGACTCACTCATATACCTGATCGCCGACAGATGGACCAGATGCCTTGAACTGTCAATTAGAGCCGAGGGCTCGTTTGAGGCATTGGAGTTAATATTCCCTATAAAACAGTGACTGCTAAGATTCCTACAAAACATTCAGGATTGTGGAAATTACATTCATATTCACATTGTGGAAATTAAATTCATATTCACATTGTTGAAATTAATTCATATTCACATTGTGGAAATTAGGTCAAATTCATGCAAATAGTTTATTTTGGAAATAAAGCTCGTATTCCTAAAAAAAAACATTGATTGTAGAATTTAATTCATATTCTCACACAACATTGATGTTGAAAATGGAGTTCATATTCTTTTGAGATTTTATTGTGAGAGAAGAGTTCATATTCCTTTAGACCATTGATTATGAGAGTTGAGTTCATATTCCTTTAGACCATTAATTATGAGAGTTGAGTTAATATTCCTTTAGACCATTTGTTGTGCGAGTTGGGTTCATATTCCTTTGCACCATTAATTGTGAGAGATAAGTTCATATTCCTTTAGACCATTAATTATGAGAGATGAGTTCATATTCCTTTAGACCACTGAGAGAGATTTGAGTTAATATTCCTTTAGACCATTGATTGTGAAAGATGAGTTAATATTCCTTTAGACCATTGAGTGTGAGAGATGAGTTAATATTCCTTTTGACCATTTGTTGTGAAGGTTGGGTTCATATTCCGTTGCACCATTAATTGTGAGAGTTGAGTTCATATTCCTTTAGACCATTGAGTGTGAGATTTGAGTTCATATTCCTTTACACCATTTTTGGGGAGAGTTGAGTTCATATTCCTTTAGACCATTGAGTGTTAGAGTTGAATTCATTATTCTTTACAACAATGAGTGTAAGAGTTGAGTTTATTTTCCTATAGACCATTGATTGTGAGAGTTGAGTTTATTTTCCTGTAGACAATTGATTGTGAGAGTTGAGTTCATATTCCTGTAGACAATTGATTGTGAGAGTTGAGTTTATTTTCCTATAGACCATTGATTGTGAGAGTTGAGTTTATTTTCCTATAGACCATTGTTTGTGAGAGTGGAGTTCATACTGTTTCAGAATTCTGCTGAGGAAAATTGGGCTCATTATCCTACATAACATTGATTGTGTCATCAAGTGCAAATTCCAACAGACAAATTTTGGAAAACAATTTGTCAGGAATAACAATCCAGTGAGTTTTAAGATCGGCAGATCGTATGTAGACTCTGCAAGAGCCATCAGTCAGTGTTTCACATTAGAATAAAACAATTTTAACATGAAATGTCCCTCATCTCATCCGGCAATACTTTATTCACACTGTCCAAATATTTCCTTTTTCTAGACAAAAACATTGTTTTTTAAATTTCGGTTTGATTTTTTTGTTTGTTTGATTGGGGTTTTATGTCATACTCAAGGGTATTTCACTTATATGACGACATACCAGCCCAATGGGTGAAGGAAACCACCCTCGACACCACTGGCAACAAACAAAGACAAGACGGGACACAGGGCTTCATATTTAAAGAGAGTGATCACTCACCCTCACCTACAGCTAACCTAATAAGAGTGTTAGATACACTGTTTTCAGCTCTCGCAGATTGTTTAATTTAATATTATGCTCAATGTAAATCACTCCCCTAGATAATAAATTACTCTCCTAAAACCAACCAGGTGAGTGATTTTTAGCTCTCCTGCTCATTTCCAACATGAAGCCCTGGGGACAAATACAGGATGTAATACAGACACCACAAACAGATCGGCTTCCCTTTCCCCTTTAGCTCCGAGAGCACCAGGGCAACATGAAGCTCCCTCTAACCACCCACAAATTTGGGTTTGAAGTTGTTTGTCTACAGTTGTAGGTTCAGATATACAGACAGACAAACATTGCAAGAATACCCCATATCCAATTTTGGGCAAAAGTGTAAATCAATTCATAATTAATACACAAAGCTGGAAAAGTGAAAGATAATAAAGAAACAATGAGATATCAGTTAAAATCTGCGATAAACCATGGATGTCCCATTAGAAAAACATTCCTGGAAAATATGATGTAAAAACAAAATCAATTTTAAAAAAAAGCTGAAAGGTAATGCAATTTGATAACAAACTTTTAGAAGCATAAAACATATAACTTTGTTCACCATGTCAAGTTGTGGCTTTTTGTTATTATTCCTGAATAAATGATGAGAATATAACCACAAATGATTCAGAATTAACAAAACAAAGAAAGCATTAAAATATGCAACTTGGGTTGTGCAAGCAAAGCAAAATGGTCCATCAAACATATATAGCAACTGAAGCAAATTTGAAAACAACTGACAGAACACAGAAACTGTCATAAAATAACATAAACAATGTATCAATCAGCTGCAGCAGACATTTGCTGGCTGAAAGACCAATAAACTGTTTTGAGGGCAGGGAAGATAAAGCCCAGAATGTCTTAAGAAATTTTTTTTCTGAGTTAATACAAAGTAAGCTAAATGATGGCGATATTAGAACAATTTTAACTGCAGCTTCACGGGCTCAACAAACAAGCAGCATGTTCATCCTGTTAACGAGGCTCTGCAGCACACTAGTTAGAGTGACTGAAACCCTCTGTATCCAAACAGTCTATTACTCTAATAACACTCATAACCTTTCCTTTAGTAGTTACAGGAAGCTAAAAAGACTAATTGCTGAGGACTCGTTTTGACTCTGCTTCCACGAACCTGATGAGGAAAAGCATTGTACGAGGCATATCCTTGAGGACCTCCATGATTCGGTCAAAATGATTGGCAGCCATTGCTCTCATGTGATCTAAATCTTTCTCGGTCATGTGACTGGGTAACTGTGTTGTTTCCCTTGACAGGGGGCGCTGTACCAAGATCTCACAGAACACTGGGTAATCTATATTTGGTCAAGTGGAAAACAAAAAGAGGATTAAAGCTTTTTACAGGAAAATAAAATAATCATACCTAAATATGAAAATAAGAGGAGTGGGCATTGATTTCATCACAGTCAGGATTCTCTCATGAATATCTAGGAAGAAACTTTTCAGTTTGGCCTGCTCCTCTTCAGATAGTTTCTTCCATTCTTTCCTGTTGAAAGGCTTCATCTTGAGTTTGGGTTGTCCCCTCAAGTTGATAGGTCGATAAATAACCATGACAGAGAATATGTAATAATCTGTGGTCCCAATAGAGAGAAAAAAATGTCCATGTAAAGTGAATGGGCTTTTTTGAACCAACTTATCAAATAATTTTACCAGTATTTTTCCTAACAATCAACTGCATGTTTTCAAAATGTTTTACAAGTGGTAATTAATTTAATTATCTGGGTAATGTTTAACACTTTATTTGATGGAGGTTTAATGCTGTACCAGAGCCTGTGTACACTGCATATGTCAGCATACCAGGCCACTGGGTGAGGAAATCTACTTCAACGCTACTGGCAACAAAGAAGACGGACTGGGCAATCACATGACACAATACAAAGACATCACAACAGATTGGCTTCTCGATTTCCCTTCTCTGTGAGAGCATGCAGCACGGAACTCTCTCCCACCTCCCATCTTATAGCACAAAGATGGCTACGCCTCAAATCCTGGCCACCAAGGACTCACCATGCTCTGGCCTGCCTAGTTGTGTGAATGGGCAAAGCACTTTTTCATTTGATCCAGAGTTTTGCAGCTTCTAAATAAATTCTGGATATTACAAATATAGAATATAAATAATAATAATTCTTCTTATTATTATTAAAGACATTAAAGTCACCTGTGAGAGCTTTTAACTACGTCAGTTAAAATGTGATAATTATAAGATTTCTTTCAAACTGTGTACAGTTCAAACAACTTTCAAGCTGGTTGAGTTTATCTATCCTCATCATTTTGTGCAAATACTTCACATTCCTATCATGTTACCTTATAACTGTCAGTTAAAAATTGTGAATAACTTTAACGACAATTAATGTTCAAAAACTGATGCGGATATACTCAGAGGTGGAGGAATTCAATGAAAAACTTGGTATGATTGCATTTATTTATGGCAAGATTACTTTACAAACATTAAACAATTACATTTTCTGATGGGATATTCAGTCAAAATATAAAAGATACAAGATATTGCAACGGCAATAAGTAGAAATCCTTAATGTCCTCTGATTGTCCCACCAGAATGAATGTGACGAAGCTAAGCATCTACATGTAATTATAAACAGTTAGAAAAAATAAACAGCTGGTACATCAGCTACAAGCTCAAATAATTAATTACTTGTTTATTATATAGCAATTAAATTCTGTACACACCCTGGGTGCCTAACTTAGACAAACAGACTCTTCTCTAACCACCTTACCTTCCACCCCAAGGGCATGAGAATATTTCTCCATTTTCCTCTCATCCTTATTAATGATGGCCTTGTAGAGGTCACAGAGAGCTTGTCGGTGCGGCCCAGTCAGACGATCGTACAACCCATGGTCTAATAAAACTAACTCGGCTTTACCACGATTGTCAGAACGGACAAAAACTGAAGGAGAAAACAAACATTCACTGTTATATTCAAATGGGAAAGATTCCTCTTTATATATTTTCTTTTCTTAGACATAGCAATCTTAAAGCCAGAACAGATGCTGGTCTAACAAAATTGTTAGGTGGGGCGAAAATCAAACAGGAACAAAAACCCTGACAATCAGCTGACATCAGTAAATCACGGCTGCATTTAACACTTAGTCAACCATCCTACAAAGATTTATTCCAAGGGGCAGCAAAATACAGCTAAATTATAAAATAGAAAGGGTTGCTTTGAATGGTGGTAGAGAGGGTTACACACACATAGTGCTCACAGTTTCAAGGCTACCTTTCCAATCAATGATCATCATATAACAAATAATGTTTTCAGTGTGCGGTGTGCTGGGCAACTTGTTTGTTTTTGTATATTTTGACTGCAGACCAGAAATGCAAAGTTGTCATATAAGGGAAATACCTTATGTAGTATGTAGTTTAAAAAACAAACTTAATAAATGAGTTACATAACGATATTAGGTTATACACAGCAGATATTAGGACAATAAAGTGTTAGTTCAAACCATAAAAAATGATAGAGCTAAAACTGTGTCTGTGAGCCACACATGACCTTCCCCACAATTTTGAGGTATAGTTCATAACTGAAATACATTTTATTAGTTTATTGGCTTTGTTTTATTTATTTTTTTTACACAAGACAAGAGCTTTATTAAATGAAGCACAGCCTAATGCAAACCCATTCTCAACCAGTTTAATGAAGGGTGGATGCCAAACCCTCCCTCCTAAGGTGAAATCTATCATGACTCTTCCCTGATTTCCTTAAAACATGCATATGTAGCAGTTATCGTAAACAATTAGCAAAAAACTGTTCATTCATTTACAATCAATTTTATGAGACTAACTACCCTGTCCTATTTTTTGCTTGTATGGTAATTGATGGTGTGCCCAAACTTTTGACCTGAATCAGGCCCTGAGATGTCTCAATTCTATCAGCCAGGTGATTCAAAACCACCTGAGATGTATGAACTCTATCAGCCAGGTGATTCGAAACCACTTGAGATGTATCAATTCTATCAGCCAGGTGATTCGAAACCACCTGAGATGTATCAATTCTATCAGCCAGGTGATTCGGAACCACCTTAGATGTATCAACTCTATCAGCCAGGTGATTCGGATCCACCTGAGATGTATCAATTCTATCTGCCAGGTGATTCGTATCCACCTGAGATGTATCAATTCTATCAGCCAGGTGATTCGGATCCACCTGAGATGTATCAATTCTATCAGCTAGGTGATTCAAAACCCCCTGAGATGTATCAATTCTATCAGCCAGGTGATTCGGAACCACCGGAGATGTATCAATTCTATCAGCCAGGTGTTTCGAAACCACCTGAGATGTATCAATTCTATCAGCCAGGTGATTCGAAACCACCTGAGATGTATCAATTCTATCAGCCAGGTGTTCGAAACCACCTGAGATATTACAGATGCAAACACCTTCTGAATTGTACATTCCAGAGACCAATGCCCTGACCTTTTAACTGTTGAAATTAGCTCTAAACAGACACACCCTTCACTGCCTTCATTTGATCCACAATGTTGTTGTTGGTTGTAACTTGTGAGTCAGCTATGTTACATTTTCTCAGCTACCTGAGAATCATTATCAAAAATGTTTACATCCGATATTATAAATTAATATATAAAAAAAATGATATTGATGATTGTAAAATTGTCAAGTATTCCTGATAGTCAAGCTGCTAATTTCATCACACAGCCCCAGATCTTTGACCTAATTTTATCGATAATGCATGTGCTTGTTATTTCATCTCAGGATTACCATACAGCAAGTGTTTAACAGCAGTTTCGGAGTTTTGCTTGATTTATGTCAACACTGAATGTTTGCTTGATTAATGTCAACACTGAATGTTTGCATGATTTATGTCAACACTTAACAGTTGCTTCATTTATGTCAACACTTAACAGTTGCTTGATTAATGTCAACACTTAACAGTTGCTTGATTTGTCAACACTTAACGTTTGCATGATCTATGTCCACACTCAACGTTTGCTTGGTTTATGTCAACACTGTACGTTTGCTTGATTTATGTCAACACTTAACCGTTGCTTGATTTATGTCAACACTGAACATTTGTTTGATTTATGTCAACACTGAATATTTGTTTGATTTTTGTCAACACTGTACATTTGCTGGATTTATGTCAACACTGTACGTTTGCTTGATATATGTCAACACTGTACATTTGCTTGATTTATGCCAACACTGTAAATTTGTTCGATTTATGTAAACGCTGTTCAATTGGAAGCTTTGAAACACACTTAAATGAGAATAACATAGAAGAGTACTCGCAACCAATATAGTATAAAATTGACAAATAATTGTAATGTGCTATATTCATTTTGGCAAAAACCCGAAGATTTACACCTCTGTTTATTGAGTGCATATCATCAAAATGTAAACTTTGTATCGGAGTCTTGGTCCTATGTACTTGCCTACCTCAAAATATGAGCAATATCTTAAACGGCTCTTTACAAAAACCTCTGTAAATCAGAATTATTATGGCAGGACAGATGGAACAGGATAACACTATATGCCCCTGGTCATATTATGCTGGGGGCATGAAAACCTGGTGGATAAAGTTAATAGAAGCCAGGAGAGGTAAGACGTACTGTTTCCAGGATGAGGATCAGCATGAACAAACCCAGAGAGAAATATCTGATCAGCAAAACACCTCACTAGCTTCTCGTTAACCTGTAATAAATAAATAAACAAAAAATAAAGCAGGTTGGGCTTGTATAATGCTTAAAAGTGGTTTGATTGCTTAACCTACATGTCTTTAGTTCTTGATTGGCCTCTGTACTTTGAAAGTGCATAGAGGTACAGTGTATCCACAGTATAAAGCATCTGTGAAGGGGGGGGGGGGGGGGGGGGCCCTT
>JAQQZZ010133500.1:0-13633 GCA_030265115.1 Mopalia vespertina | reverse complement strand
TTATGAGCGTTTAAACTCTGTATCTCTACGGCTACATGATATGATAGACGATCAGAGATACAGAACTCTGCATCTAGCTTACTACATGAAAGGTATCTATTAGGATTAGAGAATGGTGCATTAATTTTAATTGCCTGCGGTATACATTGTTATCTTTCATAAACTTCACAAAGAACCCTTGGCTCTTATGATACACTTATTTTTATCTCCACATGTTTTTTTTTCTTTCTTAACAGTTTGCAAACCGGAGTTGCTTTGTTAATGCACAGTTCATATAAGTAGAAACTCTGAACGCATTAACACATCAATTTAACTTGTCACACACTCCTCACACACTAGTTTTTAAATAAATCTAGCAGAAGAACATCAGAACTGTACTTCCTATGTATACAATGTGAAAACCCGTCGGCAGTATGCGCACTTAATTTTTTCTTTAAAAAAGTTTCAAATTCTGCAATGCTTAATCTTCATTGCCTTGAATCAACCTCTACACCACTCACAGCATAAGAGAGGACAATCACAAGGTGCAATTATTAAACACAACATATCGGATCATGTTGCCCTTAATTCGGAGAGCACAAGTGCAAAACAGGAACTCCCTACCGATCGCTCACAAATAAAGAAAAATAAAATAAATAATTTTACTGATGGTAACAAGGTACCTATCACATATATAAACCAGAGTAGAACCTTGTTAAAACCACCCTGCAAAAATGATCAGTTACAGAAAGCTTCCATCTTAAACTCAGAGACGAAGGAGCCGGATTACCTTTCAACGTGCAAATTAAAAGAAAGATAAAAAGAAAAGACAAACATTGGCGAGCCAATTAATATGTATATTTTCAATCATTGATATAAACAGTACATTTGTGGCATTACTAAGAGGAAGGTTGGTTAGATAAACAGCAGTTTGTGTAATCCATTTGTCTGGGCCTGTAACTTCTGATTGACGTCATACAACTCCTGCCAAATTTGTTTCTTTTATTAAAAAAATTATACATTAAAAACGGTCAACGGCAATATTGAACAAACACATTAACTTCATAGCATCATAACAACGTTCATATTATGATTTATAATAAAATTCCAACATTAAAACTGTTTCATAAAACCCTATGACACAGATAAAATATTTTCAATTTATGTTAATGCATCTAAATACCTGATTCTTCAAAGACATGATTACCAGTTTTTATAAAACAATTTTATTTGACCGATACTTAATATATGAATGATGTCTTAAGACATTTCGCAAATAATTTTACTACATACTTCACGAAAAGTACTTAGTTTATGTCTAATTTCATCTTAAACACTTAAGACGGATAAAATTTATAACCATATTAATACACAAAAGGTTCTAAAATTGAAACATCCATAGAACTGATATAAACTGATCCAGGTTACTGGGCACACTGAAATTGGTGGGAAGAAGTAGAAAGGTTGAGCTTACATCACACAGAACTGTTTTTAAAATGTTGATAGTTGAATGTTCCTTCTTTATTTTCACTGTACACAATGAATGGCTGTTACACGTATAATACCTTAATACCTTTCTCATCGCAACAGTAATTTCTCTTCTAGTCATTGAAATGTGTTAAATATACCTTCCTTATAATATAACTGAAAATGACTAAGATTAAAAGCATAAAAGACAGAGAATACAGTGGCTTAGTCACACATGTTATAAATGCAGAGTTTATGTTGTGTACAATCAATGGTAATTTGACAGATAATTCATATTACATGGCCAAGTCCCACACAAAACAAGCATATGTTGTTAATATTGGGGTGGGGTGTGCTGCATTTGATCAAACAAAGCCTGGACAGGTATTTGGGGTAAAATATTCAGACATTTTTTTAACTTTACCGCGATGCTAAATATGTACATGGAAATATCATATCAGTTGCAATATACAATGAAAAAAAAAATGGCTTTCAAATATTTTTTAGAAATGTAGTGAAAGAAAAATCTGCATGTCTAAACAGGCAGGTTTGAAAACTAACTGATAATCACAGTGAAATTATCTCATTGAGTTATTACTGTTTCATAGAAGTTCTATATCCGTTTCTCAAGAAGTTTTTCATTAATTCCAAAACTAATTTTATAGGTTAAACGAAATGTTAAAAATATACAGAATTAACAATTTTGTTTGACTGGGGTTTAACGCCGCAATTAAGGTTATGTCACTCATGATATGACAGAGTGCCAAGCGAATGCGTGAAGGATAGCACTCCCGATGTCACTGACAAGCAATGACAAGATAGGTGAATCACAAGAGGCAATACCAAGACACCATAAACAGGGCGGCAAGTGTTGCCTCTTAGCTCTACATCTGAAAGCTTGTATGATTCAGCATGATGTGAAATAACAAAAGATTTATAACTCTCTAAATACATGTATAATGCTTGTCAATGAGCACAGATAATAGAGTTAATTATTTATGAACCCATAGCCAAACCCATCTTGTAAGTTAAGCAAGGTTTTATTGATGAAACATTTGATGATGAATTGACAATGATTAGTGAAATTATGCTTATTGAGACAATCACAGATGATGAGTCACAGATCTGAAGATAACAAGTTCCCTTGCCCCGCTGCTTCCCCAAAAAAACCAGTTTGTTGTTATTGTGCCCATGGAGATGGTGCTGAATTGTGTATTGTTGAAAATATGTAGAGAAACTGTCTAAAACACTGACACAAATAAGTCGCTAGTTAAGAATGATAAAAACACAGAATAACTAGACTATTTACAAAAAGGTGAGGCCAAGAATGATCAAAACATAAGCAGAAAAAAATTCAAAACTGTTACATTTTTAGCCAGAATTTAAGGTTTATTCATTGACAATCATGAAGAAAGTGTCTACAAAAAAATGTGTATAGATCGTATGGGTGACGTTTAACGGCACATTTACATTCACTCACGTAACAGACTGCCAGTCCAATACCTAAAGCCTTAAAGGAAACCACCATCGATGCACTGGCAACAAGACAGGACCATTATAAGAGGCTAAGACGTCACAGGACAGATACGCTTCCAGTTGCCCCTTAGCTGAGTGGGCAGAAGAGTATTAGGAAGCTCCTCTCACCCGCCTGCTGTGTGAAATGAGGATGGCTTCCTTCAAGAGCTCCTAGATTATTCATTTTGTATAGATACTGGGACAACTACATGTAGCCATTACCCTCGGTTCGTAAGGATGGATAAGACCTGTTTTTAAATAAATCTATAGCTATTAAAAGCAATTCTAATCAAATGACACAAAAAATAACTGGTTGACTACAGTCCTGTTCAGTATAATTTCACATTGCCTAAATGGTAGAATATGTAATTTTATAATGATGTTATTAGTTGTGACTTGGGGATTTATACTAGAGTACCCAATTCAGTGGTCTGAGTTGTAATATTTGTGTACAAGTGGAATTAATGGTGGAGATCTTGAAAGCAATAAATACAGTACAGTATACCACACAGATTATTGGAGATTTCAAATCAAACAACATTTTCCAGTTGATGACCAGTTACAACGTTTTCATCATTCATGCTAACTTTAGTTTTGGTCATTTACATACATTATCCATTTAAACACCTATTGAAAGTTAATATAAGGACTCCTCCTGGATTAGATTGATTGGTGTTTAAGGGTATTCATACTACACCTTAACTATTCCAACAGCATTACCATAAATAGGGAAGCAATTTGTCCTTCTGGAAAAAAAAAAATGTGCTAAGACAATGAGCGTATGATTGCGCTCTGAATAGATTATTCAAACTGACTTAGCAAGAAGATTACATATAATAATTAATGTTGTTTAATTTTTTGTGTTGAATGGTATCGCTTGAAACAAAAATTTAGCACTTAGTCCACTATCTAGTGAGAAAATATTTGAAAAACATTTAAAGAACTACAGGTAAACATCAAATATATTTGTTAATTCTTACATCAAATCAAGTTGATTTTCACAACAAACATGATATTAGCCATGCACACGCACTAGCAATTGGAGATAAAACAACCAGGATGACATAGTCAATCGATAAGCAGCTAAAACTTGATGTTAACAAATTGATAGAGCTACTTTGTATTTAGAGTTTCCAATGCAGCAAACCAGCCATATACATGTATATACGATTTGTTTTAACTGTTAAAAAAAAGTATATTTATAGCCTAGTATTGGAGTTGTAAGCGTAGCTATCATGTTGGTATCATTGGAGTTGAATACTCTTTTGTCACAGAAGTGTGCTGTTTCTACGGTCTACCCCTACCACTAAGATGTAGTCATGCTTACAGACTTCTGTAGTAGTATACCCTAAGGATTTTCTAAGATATAGAACTTTCAACCTATTCACAGCAATAAGGCAATAGCTGATTGAATAGGAAAGAAAGACAATCACATAAACTTAGCTCAATCCTGCTTACATTATATATTATTTGTATATTCTACTATCAACCTGCATCCCTTTAAGACAACGCACTTGAAACAAGTCCAGGAACCTCTATCAGACTTCTCATTGGCTAGAGCCTAGACATCTTCCCGAGGCAAGGCGCAAAAGAAGATCGTCGTATCAAGCCTCTTCAATTCCTACCTTGCCTTCAAGGACGGAAATACCTGAGTTTAGTCTACAACACCTACTTTCGAGTGACTTCTCAGATTGGAGCTTTCGTTAAAAAAGGAAGAGGTGATCAAAACACAGGATGACAAGTAGGCTATACATGTAGACATACAAGCACGAGCTTAAGCTACATTCAGACCGTGATAATCACCACTGGTGGGGTTACTATTGGGCATAATTACAACTACAAACTTAACTCATTCGATAAGTATCGAGTTGAGGAGTGGTATTTTCCACTTTTTCACCGACACTTTAATTGATAGTGGTGCCACACTTGTTTGTTGTCGATAGACGTGAATTGTAAACGACTTTCTAAAAGTCTCCCATTAAATGCTTGCCACGTTTTTCTCTAGAGTTGAAGCATGGGTGAAAATGTATAAAACTTTGATCCTTGCCTTGGGAAGATCCTAGAAGACATGTACTCATTTCACCCTTGCTGTTCAGAAAATACCTTAATAAATTCTCAATTGCCACACGTGGCAATTAAACAGTGAAAAATTCAAGAAAATTTTTTTTGGAAAGAGCAAGTTAGGCCATCCAAAATAATATATTTGTTTCTCGTAGCAAGAATATAAAAAGGGGGTAGGTAGGTAGGCATTATTTAAAAAAAAACAAAAAAAACTAATAACATAAAAAACACTTATTTGAAATTGTGCCATATGGTCATTTTATCTGAATAAAATTTTTTATAAATGAACTTATATAGGTCTTGCTGTTGGCTACTTCACTTATTTAATGGCAGTGTATTCCATTTTTATTGAAACAACAACATAACCCATGCTTTTGGGTGAGGAGGTTTTTCTTTTTCTTATTAATGAAAAGTATTTCCCCATTTTCTGAAAATGGCAATAAAAAACCTGACCATTCTCTTTTTTTTTTTTTACCTTGAATTTTTGGGGTAGGTAGGGTTATGAGAAACAAAATAAATTATTATGAATGGCCTTATACTATAGTATTTACGTTGGTGTTCAATGATTTCTGCAGAAGTATAAATTTACATACAATTGCAGAGCATGTTCAGTAAAATTTGTGATTGTCCTGTAAAGTTTCACAAAAATTAACATTGTGTTCGATGGCCTGCAGGACAAAGTTGTCAAAATGTCTGACAAAACATTTCAATCACTGGCTTGAACGGCGTATCACTTTAAACAAAGGTAGAATATGCAAACTGAAATATGGGCTGTGGATCAAAATCAGTAACATTATTTCTGGTGGCAATCATGAATAGATTCCTGCAATGTTGTGTGGAATGAAAGTTTTAACATATTAATAAGAGTATTGGACTTCAGAAGGTACCTTTAAATACACCAGGAGATTACTAAAATCCATATTTCTTATCCACCCAAATATACATATTTGAATAGGTTCCCTTCCGATATATTTTCAATGACGATAGTCAATATAAAATATTGCAAGGTTTTAACTGACTTCAGTCACAGATACCCAAAAGGTCTGCAAACACAATTTCTATCATCCCCTTTTTACCTTTTGAACTTTATTTAGGGAAAATAAGACACATTTCCAGCACTGTCACCTGTTTACATGTACCTTAACTTTAAATAATCTATACACAACCAAACTTTTAATTTCCTTAAACAAATTGTAACAGGTCAATTGTTGAGGTACTGTACACATGGGCCAAAATTGTTCTTGAACTCTGCTTTATAAGACACTTATAAAGCAAACTGACAGGTAAGCTTAGTTACATAACACATATGTAAAATACTTTCAAGATGATCCAAGGCCCTTATTCCAAAGTCTTAAAACAGCACTTCTAATGAATAAACATAACTTTCACATTAAAATATTCAAGAATATTTTGTTAAATAATTATCTACACGGCACACTTGTATCAATGTGTATCACTGTACAAAATATACATATAAACAATGTACTGTACAATTAAAAAAAAAAGCAAAAAGACTATATTTTCTGATTGGTCTAAGAACATGAGCATCTTTGAAGTGATGCAAGATTTTAACAGATTTTCACTGATGAACAAAATTGTCTGTTTCAAATTGATAAATGACAAAGTATTCAAATAATGATACATGTATAAGACACTACTAAACCGTAACAGTTGTATATGTATATGTATATACAAATGAAGCAATATGTACATGTGAGTTGTTATAAGAATTTCACTTAAATGACAAAATAGCATTTTCAGTGTCCTTGGTGTCTGCAGGCACAGAAAGTGTGGACAGTCAGCCTGTTAGCCGAGGTATTTCAGAGGAATTGCAGGTATGTACAAATATATCTGGCCACTGAAGTCCCAATTTTCAAACAAAACCCTATGTCGACCACAGCAATAGTCAATCAAATGGACAGAATAGATGACACGGACAAAATAAGGGGATAACACAATAGTCACCAAATATTTCACAGAACTACATATACATCCTCTATTGTAGGAATGACATCATCACAAATCAGAACGTCTTCCTTCATTGTTCTCTTCTTAATATATAGGTATATAAGCAGGAGCACAATTCATGTTTCAAAACTATTATGAGTAACTCACAAGTTAAAGCCTTATTGACACTAACACATGGTTTGACTCAAATCGGTGACCAGCCTGTTCCTTTAATTCACCTTCTTCGTGAATACACCTTGAAGAAGAAATAACCTGCCATCCAGTCTTTACCAGTCAACATATTCTCCTATGTACTCCTGTTCAGTGGAAATGTTCTTAGTACGTTTTGACACAAAACCTTTATTGGGTAGTAATCCATCAAAAATATACAATCCTTTACTAAGATAAAAATTCTTAATTCCTAAACGTTCAACGATCTTTCAGTAAGAATAAGAATGTAGTTCAGACTAAAGCCAATCTAAATTGATATGTATTTAGGTGTATTTAATTTGTTGTGTTCACTGTTCTTTTCTTCATTATAAGAAATAGACAATAGCTTTAACAAGTAAGCAAAGTTTGAATGATCAGACATCCCTTGGAGCGATATTAAAATATACTTGAAGTACCCTACTCCTTAACAAAATCTCCCAACTCTTATATTCTCCCATCAACAACCGGCAGATCTAGATTTAAAACACCTTGGTAAAAAGACTAAAGAAGCAATCCTTAATCTGATATTTTTTCTCCAATCACATCAGAAAGAACATGTTCAAAGTTGAAGTCTAAGTTACCATCAAGCTTAAGTTCATTGTAAAGAACTTGCTCCACATCACAATCTACATCAATTAGTGAATCCAGATCTATGTCATTTAGGTTTTCTAAGTTGCTACTCGAGTTAGAGATGGGAAAGGAGTTGTTAGCAAGGCCATTCTCCATCAGTGTCTCATCCTGGAAGCCCACATTATTGCCCATTCCTTGTCCATTATGCTGGCCATATTGTCCTGCAAGTTGATTAAGGGTTGGAGCTGACTGGGTCAAATGGGCAATTAGCTGACTGTTGACAGACGCATTATTAGGCAGTGATGGTACTTGATTCATCTGATTAGTCATACCATCGGATAGACATGGTGGATTACCAGAGCTGTTGAGGTGAGAAATTTGAGGGTTATACAGTGGGAGTTTACTTTGGGCTCGAGCTTGGTTGAGTTGCCTCAAAAGGTTGAGTTGTTGTGCCTGTGTCACATGTGCCTGGCTGCGAGTGAGAGCCTTCAAGAGAAGGGAGTTATTTGGGGACTGGAGGTGTTGCTGTAAGAGGGGGTTTGTCCTACTGACTTGAGGGCACGGAGGGCTGGGTTGTGGAGAGAGCTGAGGTGAAATCTTGGGTGAGAGTTGTGGTGAGCGAGGCTGGGGGGATACCTGAAGAGGTTTAGGTGACAGCTGCTGGGGTTGGGCTCCATATGGACTACTTGTTAGATAGCGCATAACTTCTGGAGATTGGTTTGGGGAAGTCTGCTGAACTGGTGAATTCAGCGACATTGATAGTGAATTTTCCTGAACCATTGGCTGTTGGCAGTAGTCTTGTGGAGCCATGTCCATTGAAAGTCCATCATATGTATTCTTCTGGTTGAGATCTGAGAGTAGAGACGGGGACTGCTGCCTTGGGCTTCTATTCTGGTGATCTGGGTAGGGAGGAGGGGCAGGCAACTCATTATATTGCGTGCTATAATTATTGTTCTGATTATATTGGGGCATCATTTGAGGTGAAGGGGATAGGTTGTCTTGCACAACCATCAGTCCATTTGTATTGTCCACAATTTTCATGCTGTCAATGAGGCTGTCAACAAGTGTAGTATTGGAGTACATATCTCCAGCTGTCACATAATTACTACTATCCCATGGCAAGTCATCTTCCAGCTCTTTATCATAATCAAAACCAGGAACAGCTGGAATAGGAGAAAGACGTCCACTATGTGTGCTATGAGTGGAATCTACTCGATCTCTGAACTGACTGTTTGGATCACTAGGACTGAGGGTAAAGTTATCATCAGATATATGTGCACTGCCTCCTTCCAGTCTTTGGTTCTTAAGTTCCCTAACCCTCTTACGGACACGGTCTCGCTTTGATGCAAGTGATTTAGTGTCCATGCTACTTGTGCGTCGTCTAGCTGGTTTACCTGGTTTAGCATCTGGGTTAATAACCCACCACGAGCTTTTCCCAGTACCTTCATTTTGGATCCTCATAAACCGATTGTGCAGAGAGAGGTTGTGACGTATGGAATTCTGTAACAGAGAGAAACAAGCTTTAGATCTCATGGGCCGAGTTACTCAAAATATAACCCAGATTTAAATTTCTATCATGCCAAAGAAATAACATTTTGATGTGATGTGGTCAATTATGGTTCAAAGTTACCACCACCTTGTACAGCTTGCCCCTGCATTTGTTAAGGGCAGGGCTCTAAAAATGATCAGGAACAGCTAGGCAGCATGGGCGAAATTGATCGCTTTTTTAAAATTTAATTCCTGACACGGGGGACGCACTCATCTAGAAGCGTCTCTTTAGTGGGATGCATGAGCCCAAACATGCATATTTCACAAACTCATCCATTTTACATTAGGTGACCTATACCTATTGTTGTATTGTCAACATAGAATGTAAGAAAATAAAATAAATTTATTTAATGTGTATGAGTTATAGACTTATGGATTTGTTTTTGTATTGGCTTTGTTGAAATTGATCGCCAATTTCCCCTTTTTTTTGGAAATTGTAAGGATTCTTTTTGTAACTAATACCTCAAGAACCAAATGAGTATAAGCCATGTTGCATCTAAAATACCTTTTAAAATCCTCCTTCCCTAAAACATTGAGATGAATCAACTTGAAACATTTATTTTTTTTAAATTAAGGGTGTATGAATGAATCGGAAAATCTGCTGTGAAGCTGTTTTCACAATTCTTATATTTTGAATAAATGAAGATAGAGAAATTCTTATACATTGGCATAAAATACCAAAAAGAATAAGTCATTGCATAAATTGTGTGGGTCTGCTGACCATGGCTCGAAAAAGTAGGGAATATGGGAATCTCATTGACGATTCTCGAGAAAAAGAATTTTTTTTTTTTTTTTTCACCATTGAAAGTTTAAATGGAAGATAAGTTTCAAAGATGGTGCTATAAAACAATATCTCGATTGTCTACGGAAGTAAACCTTTATAATCTTCCACCTGATACAACCGTTCAGCATATAGCCATAGCCAAGTTCCACAGCATGTGCTACTGCGCCCAACAGTCAACCAGTTCATTAGTTACAATCATATATAAATGCTGTTTAAAAGTCACTGAGTATGCCTGCATGTTTTCAGATTGTTATTAAGTAATGTAGACCATCAGGAATAAACTATCAGAGCATGTGTGACTACTGTGGACTGTGTAAGGTTGTTTAAACAAGGATCGAGGAAAAGACTTCCGAACCACGGATGTAAAATGGTTAGCCACGTGCTCCCATGTCATGTTGGTCACAGCTTCCTTCTTATAAATTCACATGGAGTTTTGACGTAATGCTCTATATTTTACGATTAACGCTTTCAACCTCATTATCAGATTCTCATCTGCATATATATACTGTATTTGCCTATGTATCTAGAGGCCTTACATTTTCGCGCGAACTCTATTCAGGTTACACTGTTTCTGTTCACAGATAGATCTATAATTGACACAAAGAAAGGCTGTTGTACCTCGGAGATCCATACGTTGATATTTTCAGCCAATGAAAAAAAAAAGAGAATTAGAAAAGAATTCTCTGAAACGCCATCTGTCAGAAACAGAGAGCTGGATTTTGAGCCAATGAAAAAAAAAGGAATTGGAAAGGAATTCTCTGAAGGGCCATTGGTCAGAAATGAAAATCTGGATGAGCCAATGAGGTCAGTGCTACTATTGTAAAGACCCACAGATGCACTGGCTTGGAATAGTTTTGATAATAAAATGAAATGTGTATTCGTTATGCTATATATTTTCCTCGTCATTGATATCTAGATAAATTTCTCTTTCTTATTTTTACAAATAATGATCATTGATGGCACTGTTAAACATGATTAATCTCCTCATTAAATATAAATCTCTTATTTAATTACCTATGAACTAATGAAAAGACAAAAATAAAGTCCTTGGTCAAGCACATGTCTGCGATCGCCATCTTTTTGTCACGGACGCAAGCCTTCTGATCATTGAGCGTCAAAAAGATATGACCTACTTCAGAATGTAGGATGGCAACAGTATGCAGCAAATAGCCTGATGTTCGTACAATTGCGCACGTTTGAACAAATTGAACATTACCCATCATGTGAATGAGGATCAGGGATTGTTTTCATTTCTTTTGTCGAACCTGGTTTCATTGACAACATACTTCAAAGATTTAACATTTATAGCATTAGACCCATATCTGAGAAGTCATGGGTAGTGGTTCTGTTTAAAATGCATACAGAAAACTAAACATCAACTTCATCTGTTTTTAATTCTATAAGTGCTTTCTAAAATTTAGAACAAGAACTCAACTGCTTCTTAAAAACCAGATGAAAATCAGAATTGTTGTAACACTATTTGTTCTAGTGGGGGCAAACAAACTATTGATAGTTTGAATAATTTGATTTATTGTTTCACCAACATAGTGTTAGCCAGAGGGGTGTCTCTTTTCAGACACCCAAGAAGCCATTTGAGACACTCAATTTCAGTCAAATTTACCATGGGAAAGATAGGGGAACAGTAAAAAGAGACACCCTGTTTCTGTAAAAATGGTGATTTGGGACACCCTCTTCTTCATTTCTGGCTAATACTATGTTCACCAATAACTCAGAGGACAACTGGAAGCTCCCTCCTATCACATGCAAAAAAAAATCAAGTTAATAAAATGGTTTGTATGTAAAATACCTTTAATAGAGAGGTGAGAGTAAAATGTACGTAAAGGTCTATGGCTCAGTACAAACAAGGCCAAGATAGATAGGTTTGAACAAGTGTACGGAGAAAGGCAAGCAATTCACGATGCATGCTTGAATGAATAAGACATGCATGACTACACCTTTTTTCAGGACAGAGGCCTGGGGTAAAAATGTAATGATACCAGACTATACTGTAGACCTTCATTCTCTGCTACACTTCTCAGATAAAATTAGAAATTATAACCAGCCAGTTATTTAATGTCCCTGCATTATATATATGAATTTGAATGTACTAAATTTAGTGTACAAAATGCTAGCACTCAACTTGACTATGTAGACTTGTTACTCATTCAAAGAGATGTATTTTAAACATGATCTCCTATTAGCTTTTTGCTGTTGAAATACATGTAGGCAGTGTAAAGCTATATTCAATATTCACTTTAAAATGGTCCGTTTGATTGAGGTTATAACTCTATACTTAAGGTTAAATCTCTCAGATAGTGGGGTGCCAGACCAATAGGTAAAGGGCACCACCCAGATGCCATTAGCTAGCAAAAACTAGATGCCTGAGGGAAACATGTCAAGCCCTTCTTATTATAGAGACTGTTTAGGACAAGCTTTTCAATGAATAAAGAAAAATATGATGGCCTTATTGTCTTATCATGGTGAACATTTTTTCCAATTATGGATAATGGAAGTATTGTACCTGTACACCAAAACAAATTCATGTTCGAACATTGCTGATATTTGAGTGTGACCTTGGGGCCACAGATCAAAGTCTATCCTAGCGTTTTATTACAATTGACCTCCAAGTGTGGCCTTGACTTTGGAACCAGAGATGGAAATTTTACAACCCTAAAAATCCTATGATACAAAACAAAGCCACATAGCAAACAAGGTCCATTACAGCATTTCTTTTTATTGACCTCTCTGACCTTGACATTGGAGACAACAACCTGGGAACTACACGCGACACATGGTCTGGTAATGATGAGCATTTGTACAAAATTATTTTAAAATCTGTGAATAACCAACAAAGGTACAGACCGGACAACACTGATTACAGCATTTATGTTTAGTTGACCTCTCTGACCTTGACATTGGAGACAACCCGCTGGGAATTGCACGCAACACATTGCCTGTTCATGGTCAGCAATTGTACAAAAAAAATGTTAAAATCCTTAGATAACCAACTAAGTTACAGCTCGGACAATGTCTATTGTAGTTTTTTTTTTGTCTTTTAATCAATCTGTGTGACCTTGACCTTGAAGTAAATTACATGGGTCTTGTACAAGAAACACCGCCTCATTATGATGAACTTACGTGCCAAATTATTTTAAAATATTCTGTTAGAGAAGAAAGTTATAGTCTGGACAAGATCCGATAGACGGACGGACACAGACACTAAACTGCCAGTTGTGACAGCTATATCGAGCTTACCACAACTTGCCAGTTGAATGTCTGAATTATTTTTAAAAATGGCACACATATAAGCCCAATGTTCCGGCGTGTGTAATGGCATCATACCTTGTCTCTTCATTTTATTCACACAATGTACACAAATGATGAATAAGCAAAGATAAATCTGAAAATACTCTGGCAGTGGGTTAAATGTAGTGCTGAAACGGGTACTGATTTTCGTAACCGAGTACCCGTTTTATGATATTCGAATACTATTCGAGTACTCGTTATGTATATGACACTTGGTCGTATAGGCCTACATGTACATGTAGCCTG
>JAQQZZ010133489.1:0-13633 GCA_030265115.1 Mopalia vespertina | reverse complement strand
TCACCCATTGGGCTGGCACGTCATCATATAAGTGAAATACCCTTGAGTACGACGTTAAATCCCAATCAAACAAACAAACAAACAAACTAATTCTTCAGGTCTTTGTAAAAAAAAAAAGACCCTTAACTTCAGACATCACACTTTTAATGTTTTGTGATCAGTTTTATAATCAATAAGTTAAATGAATAATCCTTAAAGGAGTCAAAAGTTTCTCACATTTAACCATTACTGCCATGTAGATCTCAAGATTCCCAATCATATGCTTTTCAGTCCTTGTTGAACGTCCTGCGGGAGAGCCACAGAACACGGACTGTATTTCGTAAAGTTGGAGGCTTTGTCTATGTCATGTCGGTGTTAGTTTCTATGGAAGGATGTTTGGCTGAGCCTCCTAAAACACCATGGAATAACAGTAAGTTCTTCCTCAGAGTAAACATCACTTTCACTAGCTCTATCTCATTCACCTGTGGGAGATGGGCAACCTTTTTCTTCTGTCTACATTTACCTGAGGAGTTCAATCTCTGATGAAGACATACAGAGTACCTTCAGGCTATTAAAGGAAATATGTTACATGTTTAGTCTGTATTTACTTACCACTGTCAGATGATACGTTTTTCTGACAGTGTAAAAGACATCAAATTTATGGTTGTGGCTCTTTACTGTTGGGTTGAGCTATCATCATAGTAGTAAAATTAATTTCGGAATGGAGTTAAGAACAGATCAATCAAAGCCCACGGCTGTGGATCAGTGGGTAGCATGTCAGACTACTGATTTTCCTTACATGTGCCACTCACCGGTTCAGGACCCACTATACCACTCACAGCTGTGGCTTCCTTATGCTTCACTTTTTTTAAAAATGAATCAAAGTATCCAATCAGCGAAATACTCTTCAGTACAACGTTAAACCCCAATAAAACAAGCAAACAAACAATTACCATGGATCCATGTTATTTTAGTCATAACTTTAATATACTTTGTGAAAGTCTGAAAGTGGGAAAACTGCTATTTGGTAAGCTGCGTCACCTTTGACAAAACATAGTTTTTAAATTTTCTGTTCCAGTTCCCAGACAAGAAATACTGGCCATGTTGAAGACAGTTTTTAGCACAGTGACGGTGGCTATGAGATATGAACCTGCCAATGCCAAGTTCTTTTCAACAGAGGTACAAACTACTAGTCTTGGAAATGATTATCTTTACATAATACAAAAAAAATAATATAAATAAAAAGAATAAAATAAGTTCAAAGTATCATTTTTTCTTCCAGAAAAATCAAATAATATTTTCAATTGCATACGATAGGCATCTCAAACTGCTTTGCACTAGATGTGATTTGATCTGATTTTAAAAAAAGGATGGGAATTAAATTACTTTAATGCCAGCTTCTCAACACATTTAGATTTTTATTGTTTACTCTATAATATTATAGTCAAACAGGCTATAAATGTTTGTAATGTGAGGTGATGTATAATAGTCAACCACAGGCTGTGGGGTAACTGTTACGTTATATCATAGGTAAGATAGTTGATCATAGGTTTTCATAATACCTGTTTGCTTGTTATTGAAGGTGAGGTATGATAGTCTAACAGAAGCTGTCCGACTATTGGGTTGTTTCTCTCAAACAATGGACATTCAGCCTGCTGGAGAGGAGGTGGAACCTATAGAGGAATATGAACAGGCATTTCAAAAAGTCTTCTGTGATCCTAAAAACCATGAGTAAGAACAAAATTATTACACTCTTGCTATCGTCAAACAGGCTTGCTTTGTTTTCTTTAAGTCCCTGATTACAAGAGGATCTACTAGGAGTCTTCTTTGCGGAATAACCCCAGCACCTGAACAGTTATAATTAAGATCAAGGTCTAGCATCAGCTCCTGTATGAAAACACCACAGTCGCTGTGTTATATTTATTGTCAGACCGTTACTCAAAATGTATGAAGGCTAGATGCAAGCTAGAAAATTGTTAACCTCATCAATTATTAGAAGTGTCTAAAATAAAATGTTAGTGAAACCAAAAATCAAGTTCAGATTAAAGCTAACAATCATTGGAGTTCCATTAGGTTACAACTCATATCCCCAATAGCTGAACATTTCTCTCATCCTAATCATTCAGTGAAAGATCATGCCGATTGAAAAAACACCAATTCATCTCTGATGCGGAAATGAAACAGACACGTTTAGAAAGAGAAGCTAATTGGATTAAAACTCTTCAAATGTTGTATCCACTGGGTTTCAATTGGGTACCAAGTAAAGAGTACAAAAAAGACAAAATTCATTTATTATTCCAATATGACCAACCCAGCACCAGGTTTGGTAGTCTCATTATACAAGAATAATATTGGCTAAAAAAAATATTTTAGCTAAAATGTCTACCCCCCTCACAAAGATCCATAATAGCATATAGGAGAAACAAAAACCACGATTAAAGCAAACTAGCCTCTGGACGTGACAACTTGTAATTCTCATTCTATTTAGCAGACATATTCTTTGGTTAATTTCTATTGCTCTGAAATATCACAGAATATCTTGTTTGCCACATATTTATCGCATACTTTATATACATGGTCATAACCTTCTCTCGAGATGTCTGTAAGGTTACCTTATAACAACTCAAGACCCTACGATTTATTTAGAAACTTGTAACTGGAAGTAAATCTTGGATATGAGATGATTCACCAGTTTTAGTAAATAATCAATCACAGACATCTGACAGTTAAATGATAGCGCATTTCACATTTTAGTAGTTGCTATTATTTTGATTTAATTTCAGCTGTACTAAGGAGGTACCTGTTACCATGGTATCTGCTTGTTTGATGATGAGGTACCTCTATGATATGGCTCTAGACTCTTTTGACAGGTAAGTTTAAGTGGTTTATGGAAATTTTTGATGTGAACAGTTATTATTTGTTCCTATAGTTCATTTCAAAATAGCCACACTAACACAACCATGGATGGTGAAATGTTTTTGTCTGTTGGTAAATTTATATTCCTCTATGGTAATTAAAAAGTTAAAAATGTGAAAGTAATGGTTTATATTCTTTTATAGCATCAACTATTTTCTCTCCTTTATTCTTCTATTGTAAAAAAAAAACTTTTTAAATGGTAGAACCAGGACTCGTAAAAATGCCAAGATGATCGTATGGGCTAAATTGATTGTCTATACGTCAAAATGATCTTTTAATTCCTGATCTAGGGGGACGCAACCGTCTAGAAGTGTTCCTCTAATGGGTGTTTTGTGAACCTCAAACAGGCACATCAAGTTCACCGTCTGGTCGGGAATTCAAAACAAAATAAACTTATTTAATGCGTATGAGTTTTGGATTTCAACAATTTATAACTTCACGTATGAAGGAATCCAGTGCAACGTTCTGATTTCCGTCAATTAAAATATCTGCCTGAACACACGGGTGATCAATCGCTGGCAATTAAAAATTGGCCCAAAATATCAAACATGTTTTATCCGAACAACTGGTCAGCCAAACGGCTTCGGCGATCATTATCGCTGTCGCTGGCCACACGTTGCAAATTTTTCCACAATTGGTACAATTGCGGCGATCCGGCGATTATATTCGCTCTTGTGTCCCCCGCATAATATGATCAGTCATAAATCTGTTAAGAAGTTATCTTCGAGCTATTGTACTGACAAAAATAAAAGCCTTATTCAAGCACATGGCTACTACCACATACAAATGCCATACGTTCTGCAGGTGCAATCTTTGTTTGTCAACTTTTTGTGTCATAAACGCATGGTGTTGAAGCCTATTGAGGTAGCTTGATTGGCGCACTCTGCACATATTATTTAATCATTAACAGTACAAGCTGGCTTAAAAATGCGCTACAAAATATATATTTGCTTTTTCTAGGGCAAACCGTGACTGATTGAATAACATGAGCTTTGACTTGCCATTTTTTTTTTAAATTTGCTCAAATGTCTCGTGACTATCGGTAATTTTCTCGGCAATGACATTCCCATATTCTCTACTTTTTCCTGCCATGATTCTGATAGACTGACTGTCTGGCTTTGAGATCAGCCGCAACGTGGGAAGGCAAAACATGGTCAAGTGAAGGCCTGGTCTCATTAAATGATATAGCCTGCTTGGCGATGCCACAGCTGAGCATTGTTGTTGTTCTGTTGTTTTTTTGTTGAATTGTTGAAATTGATCGCCAATGGAAAAAGTGATTCGTTGTGAGCGGGAACATAGTTGTCCAGTTCCACACTTTTTCGAGCCCTGGGTAGAACAATAGGTAAGTTCAGAACTATATTTATATAATGAATTATATTCTTTGCATTACAGGGGTATTTCTAGTTCAGCCATCAATCCACCACCTCTCAGTACGAGTTCTCCCTCACTCAAACGCTTCTCATCACCACGAGAGACAAACCCCTCCCCTCAGCACTCTCCTCAACAGGGGAAGCGAGCGAGTACAGGAAGTATCACGTTGAGTTTGAATCAAAATCCCCATGACTTGTTCATCGTGCATGCTGGAGCAGTCATGTCCATGTTTCACCTCCTACCCGGAATCAAAATGGACACTGAACTACAGGTGACCAGTGATATTTATAAATAGCATTTGGTTTATTACTTTCACTTGGACTTACATTTTACCTATGTTTATTTCTAGATTCCGGCTTGATGTCCACATCTAACAAAAGATCTGTTAATAAGGTTAAACGCTGACATGCCATGAAAACATCGTTAACATAAAACCTTTTCTTTGTGTGTATTTCTCCTTTTGATTTGATTGAAAGTTTACTGAGATATCCAAACATTGAAACCTTGTTTATAAAACTTTTTTGTGGTTATTAATGTTTTGGTTTTACTCTGTCTGTAGGTTACCTTATCATTGCAACTGCATGCAGCTGAGATTTTGAAGTCTTTATTGCGATCTGAACGAAACCAGCAGATGATGTGTGATGTAGGTTTTCCCCATGAGTTACTGAGTCACGGTAATGTGGCTCTAGCAGATGAATCTCACTCTCTCCACCCTCCTCTGCAGTATATGTTTGAACGACTCGCTTCTCAGTCACTTACACCCAGAGATTTGAGGTGAGTTATTGTTACCTAAAATCCTCATTTATGCTACAAACTACATGTAAACATCGCGCTGACATAAAAACTCTCATGTGGCGACACTTTGTTGAATGTGTATTTACAAACTTCTTTGACAGCTGCTGTGTGAGGCCTCTATTTGCCATGTTGACCTCTTGGGGCACTAATCAATCAAAAGCAGGTTTCAGATGTTTCTAGTGGAAATCTTCACACAGAGTCTGACTGGTACTCTGTTAGTCACCAAACAAAATGTATTAGATATGATGTGAGTGTTCAGTAACACATATAAAATCGATACCAAAAATAATACCATATATCCAAACCTGATTAAGTGTTTACATCTAGTTTGAAATTAGCTTCTCAAGTAGCCATCGTAGGGAATACTGACTCTATACAGTCAGAGGTTAAAATTATCTGTATGTATTTACTTGAAGAATCGCTACATCATAAGTTTATTGTACATTGAGATCAGTCCAGCTCGTAACGTAGATTCAATGGGCATAGTGTTAGTGTGGAAAGTAAGTTCAGTTTTAGTTAATGAAAATGAAAAAAAAAATGCTGTGTCGGATAGCCCCTTACGCAAAGTAAGTCTTGAGTAAATGGTTTATGGAAAATTTGCGAAATTACATGTAGCTACCTCATTAACCTTTGGCAGTATATGGATCACTCTTAGACAACATTGCCAAGAAGTCTGTGATTATAAAACACTGTAAATTGTTTTGTAGAGATTTCCTGCGTCTTGGTTCCCCATTAAACTGTCGTTGTGTGGATGAATTGCACGAGACAAGACTAAACCCTAGTCAGGACAGTCTGGATCAAGGACCTGTCAGCCGATCAGCCAGTATGGAGGAAAACAGAACTCCCTATGAACTGGAGAAAAAGCTTAAAACAGCCGGGGGTTCAGTCCCGTTAACAAGAGTCAAATGCTTAGTCTCCATGACAACTCCACGAGATGCACGCATGCATGGTGCATCAGTGACACCCGCATTTGTAGAGTATGACATGAGCTCTGAGGGTTTTGGGTGTTTATATTTACTCAGTATCGCCCCACAGGGTCCCCCGACTCCCTCCTCTGTTCCTGGAGTGGGCAGCAGCTCTGACCCTGTTGTCATTGGCGGGATTGGTACAGGTTAGTAATATGTATAATAACTATTGAAAACAGAGTAAGATATCAGTTATTAATTTCTAAAAATAAATTATAAATAATGACATGTTTCCTATTTGTCAATTAATCTGTTATAGCTATCCCATACCAACTGAGTGTGTATTACCTTATCAGCGCAGTGCTAGCTCCTATACTATTTGTAATTTGTGTCCCTACTGTTTATTTATTTAACAGGTGAGCGTATATTCCCCCCACAATCTGGGCTGACATACTCCTCATGGTTCTGTGTGGATAAATTCAGCTCGGCTTTAAATGATGCTCATCCTGTCAGATTGCTCACCCTTGTTAGAAATCTTCAGAGCCGAGAGGAGAATTTGATCTGTCTCAGTGTTGTTCTAAGCTCCAGGGAAAGAGCTTTATTTGTGTCTACACTGGAAACTCCCATGCCAACAACAGGTTTGTCTTTCATATTGTGACTTTTAACCCGAATTATTCAATCAGTTGCATATTTCAGGCCCTGTTGTTAGTTACAGAACTACGCAGTGCTAAACGAGTACATTTTATATTGTTCTTAGCATGGATCTTGAATTTACGATCTTATTCAATGTTATCTTATTGTCAATTTTCTCCAGGTCTTTGTGTGGTTTTTTACTGTGCGTTTCATATGATATGTTGATTCAGTTGCGCTGCATCATCAGTTTCCCAAATATACACAATTATGTCAGCGTTTCAAATGGGAACACAGCATAGGATATAATTCAAACAGGTTTGCTGGAGGTTTTTAATTGTTTTGCTGTTTTGATTGGGGTTTAACGTCGCTAAAGGGTATTTCACTTGTATAACAAAAGATTGAAAAATCCTTATTCTGCCTTACTTAATGTGGTGGAAAACTGAGAGGAAAACTCTTGAAAACCACCTGACAATAACTGGAGCCACATCAATAAATGAACTGTAATATATGTGAACTTAAAATCTAAGTGATTTAGAGCAGCTCGGTAAAATGAGACTTCAAGTTCTTCAGTGTTAACTGAATTCAATCGCTTCAGTGTTATAGAAAAAAACACTTTTTATGAATGTTTAACACAAAGGAAGAAATTGTAATTCTCTTTTTGTACAATAACATGAACTATTGAATCATTTGAGATATGGGTATAACCATTGTTGTTGTTGTAGTAAGTGGTAAAGAGCAGGAACAAGACCCTGATCTGGGTGACAGCACTGTGAGATTCTGGTGTCCTGAGCTCACACAGGAAGGACAGTGGCATCACATGATGTTAATCTTCCACAGAGCAGGAATCATGAAAAACAGCAGTGTGAGCCTGTTTGTTGATGGCATTCATATCAGCACTCAAAAGGTAGGCTGAACTATTTCCAAATCACTCTCACTAATCATCGGCTATATACAAATCCCGTTTCTCAACGATTGCCAGAACAGAGTTTACTTTTAAACATCCAATTCTTCTCTGACATGACCTAATCGACCCTGTTCCCAGGGACCTTGTTCTGGTTATCTGCTGAGAAACTATCTCATTTTGTCAGCTGCTAAAAAACAAAAGGATTTGTATATATACAGAAAATATCTGCTGATCACCAGCTTATATTGAAGTGTTTGATATGATATTTTTGTCACAACACTAAATGTAAATTATCTAGGAATAAACACAAAAACAAATTACCACTATATTATCTTTTATTTGCAGTTGCAGTATATCTCACCAAATTTAGGCAGTGGAGGTACAGCTAGTCCCACAGCATTCACATCCGTGTTTGCTTATATCGGTACCCCTCCGCAGCTACGGTGTAAATCTCGACTGGCCTGGAGACAAGGGCCATGTCACTTGGTTGAGGATATAATCTCATCACAGACGGTGTTTAGCATATACCAGCTAGGGCCTAACTATGTTGGCAGTTTCCAGGCACCAAATTTAGGTAATGCTTTTCTTCGCGTCAATGTCCTCTGGCTAAGGGCAGTTTTTTTGGAGAGTAGCAATGCTGTCTTTACTTAGCCCTAGAGAAAGATGAACTTGTCATGTCAATAATTTGTATTGCAACCAAAGTTAAGTCCAAGAACCCGATTAAACTTTTCTACTTGTATTCATTGTAGCATATTTTATTCACATTCACTATGATTATCTACCTAAAACAGTATTTTTGCCAGACTATGGGTTAATTTACTTATAAAACTGAAGTTATGTAATTGGTAAATGTTTTTCACTCATTTTTCATTTGATAATTTCAGCTGACAAGGAGATAGGTAATTGTGTGATATCCGAGGAGAAGGTGGTGTTTGGAGCCCATGCTCATGCTGTCTCTCAGATGACTATCACCAAGATCAGGAAAGTCTACAATAAAGTGGACAGTAAATCTATTGCTAAACAGGTGAGGAAAGTCATCAAACTCTTGTCAGACTTAATCACAGATGGAGTCCATGGTTAATAAAATATGTAGTCTTCTCCGCACTTCATGCCTTAAGTGCTGTTGTTCTGAGTGTATTCATTATTTTACTAAGCACTGGAGGAAGATAAATCCATCTGACATCCCTGTCATTTGAGTGCATTATACTCTAACCAACTTATCACTCATCAACTGTTTGTTGGGGTTTTAATATACTAGTGACTGGTTTGGGTATTGATGTGGATGTTATCTGTAATGATTAACTCATTAACTTATTAACTCACCCAATCATTTAAATAGAGTGCTGTCCAAGCAATTTACTCTTTGCTTGCCTTGGACAGTAGCATATTTTTGCTGACAAATATATTAACTGTGTTTTGATCATTTTGAATCTGGAATTTTTATCACCCCTTCAGGAATGGTCTTATGTTCACATAATGCAAAACAGAAGGCTGAAGCCAAACATCTTCCACAATCTTTTCTGGTGTTTGATATTGTGGATCTTGACAAGACTTACATGAACTCCGCTGAAGCTCATATATATCACAGAATCCACTCATTGTGTATGTCATGAAGAGTTTATCACATGGAGTTAACTTGCATTAATTTTGTTAATGTATAATTCATTTCAGCTTGCCATGTCTGCCCATGACAGTGTGACACCTATAAGAATCCTCCATAACTCAGCTGGTCATTTGAGTGGACCGGCCAGGAGTCTGGGGGCAATACTCATGGGATATATAGGTAACAATCTCTCCTCATAATAAATAACTATATATTATCCGGGTTCGAATCTCGGTGGAGGCAAGCAAATTTTTCTCTCTTCATTTATTCAAAATATATATTATAATAATAGCTAACTACATCTTCTAAAAATAGCTAACTACATCTTCTAATATAAATAGGTTCATTTCTCAGAATGTAATTTATATCACACCAAATGAATTTATCTAGTAGAACTGCATGTCCTTGAACTGGAAAGCCTGCTTCATTTTTTTCAAAATTGTGCTCAGAACAATTTCAGTGGACTGTTTTGAACAGTTGCAAGTTTCTGTGTAGAATCTGCCAAAATCTGAAGTTTGTGAAATATGCTTTTACAGAGAGAGACATCAACATATGACCCCCCCGACTCAAAAAAAAAAAATATATATATATAGCCCCCAAAATATAGTGGGGAGCCAAATTTGCAGTGATAATTCCATTAATCTGCAAGATATTGTCAATGACTCTATAATATGCTCCCTTTAAAAATACATTATAGGCTTAAATTTAATTATTTGATATCAGTACCAGCATAGGGTTTGAATGTTAAACATTAAAACAAAGGGATACAAATTTTCTTTCCTTTTCTCTACCCCACTTTGTCACTGACCTCAAGACAAAGGTCTATACAAATATTTGCATCAGACAGTATTCTTATATTCTATCCAATAGTATTTATCTTTTATTTCAGGTGTACGAACATTCTGTCCCAAACCTGTGGCAAAGATGTTAGAGAATGTAGGAAGTACCTCAGCCCTATTGGGCCTCATTGCCATGGCGATGGATGTAGAAGGGCTGTATGCCGCTGTGAAGGCTCTTGTTTGTGTTGTCCGTAGTGGAAAGTCTGCCATGAGGGATATGGACAGAATCCGAGGATATCAGGTTTGTGCTGCTCACAGATTTAGGACAGAGTTGCTCCAGTGGTTACCTGATACCTTGTTTATATCTACATGTACAACTTGGTTATCGTACATCAAATCACATTTTGTTTTAACTGAGCTTGATGTGATACTAGAATCATAAGTATGACTGTTTTTCAAAATACAGTGTTAACAGTCTGATCAGACTATTCGTTTTCTGATTCTGCCAGCTTATAATCATATTTATATAGACTTTCTACTAACACAAGCATGGCTGGGTTGAGGATGTGTACACTGATTTGGCATACAGTGTAGGTCAACTTTTAATAATCCCCCTATTACATTATAAAGTTTAAGCAATTTAAAAAAGAAAGAATAAGTATTAGCAAGCAGCAAGTTTAATCTGAGCAATGCAGATACTGTTTAACATGGAGAAATGCTGCTTTTTACTTGTAAACTTACAACAAAAAAAACAGGTATAAGAAAATTTGTGGGAGGGTGATGAATGGTATGTACTTTCGGTTTGCTCAGTAATTTTATTGTCCAGTTTCTCTCCAAGCAAAGGAATGAAGACGATCATTGTGGCATCTTTTTTTGTTTTTTGTCTTTGTCTTTTCTTGTCATTGAGGAGTTTTCTCCATTGGTCATTTGTCTGCAAACTGTCATATGATTGAAATTGCATTAAGTGCGACAAAAGTCCCCGAACTAAACTTTCATGTTCATTTTAACTTATAGGGTCATTGCCTGTATTGGTGGATGTCTGTAAACTATGACAGTTTCATTTGAGTGAAATAATTCAACACCAAGCAAACGCTTTATCTTTCCTTCATTTGGGATTAAAAATGAGATCAGACGATTGCTTTTAAGTAATAAATACGGACTTTTTTATTAATCTTTTGTCACTTTTCTTGTGGTCTGACATGTTTATTAAGGAACATGTATTCTGTTTTCAGACCTTAGGAATGCTGTATAAGAAGAAACGTCATTTATTGAACAGTCACATTTTACACCTGACGTTTTCTCTGGTGGGAACAGTGGACAGTGGACGAGAGAGTGCTGTCATTCCAAATAAAACAGCTTTTAAAGACCTCCTGTGTGATCTAGAGGTAACGATTTAATCAGTCTTCCTTGTGACCTAGAGATAAACTATCTACCTTTTTAGTAAACAAAAATTAGACAATAAAAAATCAAGAATAAATTCTGTTCTTTTTTTTTATATTGTGACTTATGTCAATGAAAATGAAAAAGTTTCTAAAAGTAACTATTACTACAAACATTAATATGTAAATTATTTGTTGCTTGTGCTGATATCTCTCATAATTGCTGTATTTTTTGCCATTAATGATTATTCGGTATTCAATCTGTTATCTTTATCATACCTGTATGGATTTATCTGTATTTGATACCTTTGAAGGTTTCTCTGTTTTTGTTAACTGTACAGATTTATCTGTATTTGTTACCTGTAATTATTCTTCTAGCTGTGGTGGTTACCTGTGCTGACACCTGTTTTTGTTACTTGTAATGATTTCTCTGTCATGGATACCTGTGCTAACAACCCTGTTTTTGTTACCTATAATGGTTTTTCCCTTTTTCAGATCTGGCATGAAGCTCCAGGTGATCTCCAGAGATCTTTGTATGAACATTTCTTTGAGCTTTTGACTGACTCCAGGTGGGTTATTTTCAATATGGATAAAAACAAAACCATTTTTGCTGTAGATAAAACATATAGTGCAAGAAGAGTTACATTTAGTATTTGATTTGACTTGATTTGATAGGATAGATGTGTTTGATAGTTGAAATGTTTTTGGTTTTTTTCTTAATTTAAATTTGTTGCATTGATTGTAGTTCCCAGAATTTAAAAGTGTTTTTGTATTTACCAGAAATCAAACCATTATTGTAGTGACCAGAAACCAAACCTATTATGGTGGTAAATTGTAGTTACTAGAAATGTCAGATGTTTTGTTGTATTCATTGCAGTGACCAGAAATAAAATTTGATTTGTTGTAATCATTTAAGTGACTAGAAATGTAACTTGTTTTGTCGTATCAATTGCAGTGACCAGAAATCAAACTTGGATCTAATGCACCAGATTGGGTTGGTGTCCAGGTTATTACACATCCTGAAGGATCCAAACCTGACCAATGCTACCATTGATACCTTAGCTGGTGTCATCACTGTTATGTTACAGGGCACACTCAACCCACATTCTCTTCTGAGGTATGTCTGGCCTTCCTATTATTACTCTACTGTCAGAAACGATTCTCTAGAATAACTTCTATGTCAGAATGTTTAGCTGGGTGGGACTCCTTAAATATATGTAACCACAGTGCCTGATGTTCGTTCCAATAAATTTCAATAAGATTCATTAATTTAGTCGACTTCGTTTATTTTCCGTGCACACATGTTCATACATTCGTTTCAACTCCGCCGCTACCAAAACCCCCCACCGGATAAGGAACTCTCCTCTCAAACGAGGTACAAAAGGCAAGTCCAAGTAAACATGACCGATACTTCCGGTCTGTGGTAATTCACCGATATTGACAGAGTTAACAATCTCCCCTTCTTTATAAGAATAAAAAATAATATAATAATACATGTATCAAAGCATCATTAACAAGGTAAATTTAAACATTGTCCTAGTTCAAACATTCACCAATTTGACATTTAACCATAAGAGCTGAAAATTATACAATGCTATCCTTTCATTGTTAATGCAATAAAGTCAGAAAAACTACATGTAAAATAACAGGTTAACTTCACAAGTTATCACGACCCTTTTATAGTTAATAATCAAAATTCCAGACACCTTTCTCTAGAGCATTCAATAACGAGAAAGATGAAGCTCCCTTTTTTGTTAGGCAATCAGCAAGTTGTGTCCTAGAGCCTGACCACAAAACTTGTTTTATTAGTTTATGTTCAATTAACTCTTTGATGCCACTTATCTCAAGACGTAGTCGTTTGTCAGCAACTAGTTTGGTTGACTTAATTGCATCCAACAGAGAATAGTTATCAATAACACAAGTAATAGGCAAACGATGTAGATCAGCTTTTCCCCATGCCAACTCAGACAATAACGTGGCCGCAAAAATAGCCATATCAACTCCGTCGGCCATAGCCAACATCTCACCAGCTAACGTACTACGAACAACTCGCCGTATCCTCTTGGATTGCCAACATAATGGCGAAAAACACCCACTTAATCCTTTTAACACAATAAAATGCCCCCCTTGGGTCCCACCATCTGGCAGATTACCCAATGAGGAATCACTGAAAACCACTATTTCACATAGTTCTGTATCACCTAAAGACTGAAATTTTAATGACACTGTTTCAGACTTAAGTTTTCTTATAACTTTGTTGATATCCACAAGGCTCTGTATAGTAGCACATTTTAACGAGGAAGCCAGAACACACACATCAAACATAATGTCTGGTCTACTCTGCCTTGCTACCCAAAGCAGTTGTCCTA